>OZ026619.1:93753403-93834903 GCA_964020975.1 Hermodice carunculata
ATGGAGCAGTGTGATTATTAGCTGCATGAAATGATTTCTCGTTTCTGTCTGCTGTAGCAAATGGCAGTGCGGTGTTGGTGTCTCAAATTCCGTCAGAGTGACCATGTGTTTCTTCACAAAAGCCACGTCTTCAGCAACATCAGCAAGATCCTGTCTAAATCAGAGGAAGAGAGTGACGATGGTTCTGTGGTGGTGGATGCGTCAGAGGTACATTTATAGTGTGGAAATATTGAATTTTCAACATGCCTCAGCATAGTGACTGGTAGTTCTAGTCTCCCTCAATAGTTGTATGTATGTACTCTTCACTGCCTCTTTTCACGGCCGTAAAAGACGTCTTGTTTCTTTGTATTGTAACTATCAAGAATAGCCACATGGTCTATGGACAAAGACAGCTAAATGAAAAAAAACACAGCAGCAAAAGATATCAGAGAATAGCCCAGCCTGCAAGGTTTCAAAACATTTCATTTGTGTTCAGTTTTGGGGTCTAGATTATTGTAATAATTGTGTCTTGTGTTTTGGCTTTTTAATCTGTTAATATGATATACATGTATATCATGCACTTTATATAAGTGTGAATTACTAACACAGGGTGCAATGAGGAAGAAAAGATATCATTTTGAATTTCATTTGCATGAAATAAAGTTTATCTGTCTGTGGCTAGTTTTTATTGGCTGTACGAATGGCAACACATTTTTACTACTGATGTAAACAATCCTCATTGGAATAAAAATTTCAAGCAGATGACAACATCCAGACTTTTTGGCATTTATTGTATCTTCTACTTGCATTAATGATTATTTTCTGCATACAGTGCTGGCATTATGAATAAGTGTTCAACTCTGTCATTGCCAACTGTAACTAAAGTCGAACTACTTAAAAGAAACTGCTCTAAATTATAAGGGTGCTAGATTAATGTTCCGTGTAAAAAGACCTTTCCTTCAAGTACTAGCATGCATGTAGTTATGTAGATATAATAGTCCAGGTCAACAACTTTCCTTGGTGCGCTGTAGGCACAGTGTGCCCAAAGCGTGTTTAGGAAAGCTGTCGACTCCGTCCAAAATTAGGCACTGAAAGAGTGAACCAGTCGGTAGTCCTCTCATTTAGCTATAGAGATAATTTTTTTCTTCAATTTGTTTTTTGAGGAACACAAAGTCGAGTTAGGTGTAAAACATATGTCTATCTTTAACCCTAGTGCTGCGGGGCCCATATTTATACGTACACAAAATGCAGGTTGAAAAAACAATTCAGCAGGACTAGGGTTAACAATTGTGCCTTCCCTATGTTTGCTAACGTATCCATTTGACCCAGGTGATGTGTCGGGTGGAGGCTCTGCATGATCTAACAACAGTAGCAGAACTGAAAGCATCTAGCCGACAAGCCATGATTGCCAGTCTCACAGGTAAGTCTCAGTGGTCACTGACACTGCTGTACTTCACCAATCAAAGAGTCTTTAAGAACTACACAAAGTTCATTCAAAACTGTGCAAAGATTATTAAAAAACAACAACAACAAAAAAATACCCAAAGCTTATTCAGAAACTTCAAAGATTAGTTTAAAAAAGATCCACAAAGATAATTCAAAAGCTACACAAAAAGAATTTAGTTAGAAAAAAAAACTGAAGACAATACAATTTGTCAAAGGTGACTTTACTGGCACACCTCCTCTCCCCCTCCCTCTCTCCCCCCCATGCCCAAAAAATGGAGACAAACAGACGCATTGTGCAATAAATGGATGGTAATTTGTATGTAGTGAGTCAATGTGGTACCCATGAAAATAATAATGACAGCGAACTGTGACTAAAACCTACTTTGTATGTGTAGATAACAGCACAGAGACGTTCTGGGAGAGTGGAGATGAAGACCGCAACAAGACAAAGAGCATTACAGTTACTTGTAGCAAAGGGCATATGCCAAGGATGGTGTATGTACACATAGACAACTCTAGAGATCTTGGGGTATGTTTTGCTGTCCTGTATGTCTTAATAGGTGTGAGGCAAGCCTCAGTTTTTCAGTTTATCTTGCTGTCAAGATATTACATTAATACATGTACTACAGAGGTTCAGCCTGCACTGAGGAGACTTGACCTTCAATTTATTGCTCTTTTCTAATGAATAAGACACTGTATTGAAGTACTCTTGCTGGGTGTGTGTGACATTTTATAACTACACCCTCAGTTTTAATAACGGCAAGTAGAGTCAAGATTGTTCAGTATAAGTGTTGTACCTGTATGATAGTTTCTTTTAATTCCCCTTGTTTTCAGCACAAAGTATCAAGTGTGGTGTTTTCATCAGGAACCAGCGCTGAAGATCTCAACAAGCTGAAGCAGGTAAACCATGTTCTAATAAATATGTCATGTGATCTGTAACCCCCTCAATGCAAGGTTTGGGACTGAGTCTGCAGTTTGTGGCCAAATGGCACCGAGAGTAGGTGTAGACATGGAAATATATATAAGAGGCATGTTGGTGTTTGAATAAAATGTCGTTTTTGTGGGGAATTTGAATGTGAAATCGTTATAAAACATCACGGATAAGCACAACTTTTGTTGTGATCAGTAATGACAGCAGTACCACTTTTGAAAACCGTCCCTTGTCAATGTGCTGTACATTTTTAGAATGTATCAACTGGCTTTTTGTGCCACTATCCTATTAAAATTGTGTTTTGCTGTTTTCTCACCAGGTGGACATAGAGTCCAGACACATAGGGTGGGTGAGCTGTGAAGTGGCCTGGGGCAAGAACCAGGCGATCAAATTGGAGCTGAAAGGACCAGACAATAGCCTCAGGCTCCGACAGATCAAGGTGTTGGGAGAAATAGAAAATGTCAGCTTGTCCATGGGCAACCAAACCAGTGCACTGGTGGCCCAGCAAAAAAACTGTGAAGCAGAGACTCTGAAAGTTTTCCGTCTTTTGACATCTCAGGTGGGTGGTAGAACGTGTAAACAGAGTTAAAAATGACTGTGGATGAGAGCTTTAACCACACCCTAAAAGGTGCTGTTGGTGCATGGTGCTTAACTGTCCAATGTTGGCACAGCTGGCTTGTCTGTCAGCTGAGTTGATAGTTCATCTTTCATCATTCGTACACAGTAACATTTTTTCTGTCTCAAAATCATTTTGCCAGATCTTCAAAGGATTTGATGGGAATATGCATTTGGTGGATCACTTCTAAGTTTGTTCGATAGGGTACTTTTCAGTGATTTTATGAAATGTTTTGTTGTTGGATCTGTTATAGGAACTGATATCTCTAGAGGGTGTTGATGTTGGTGGATTCCGTACATACATATATGTAGCATTCCTTTACCACAGTAATATCAAGGGAACCTAAATTTAATTTTACAGATGTGTGAATGGACAGTTATGATACATATGTGATTAGGTTTTCTGATCGACTGTGTTGATCATCTCCATGTAATTAACATAAGAAATTTGTTTGACAACAGAAGGGTATAGAGGTGGGGCAAAGTGTAGTAGCTTAAACAGAAGGTATAATTTTGTGCTGACTTGCTGATCGTGAGATTCACTCACGTTATACTTGTGTGTGACAGGTGTTTGGGAAGCTGATTTCGGATGAGGCATCAGATGTGGACAAGAAGGAGGAAGAAGAAGGGGCAGAGAAGTTGAATGAGGGAGATGTAGACTTAAAAGAACACATGGTTGGAATCTTGTTCAGTCGTAGCAAGCTAACACATCTACAAAAGCAAGTAAGTGAACAAAATAAAAGTGAAAAATAAAAGAAGATAAATAAATTAAATAAATAAATGAATAAATAAATAAATAAATAAATAAATAAATAAATAAATGAATGAATGAATGAATGAATGAATGAATGAATGAATGAATGAATGAATGAATGAATGAATGAATGAATGAATGAATGAATGAATGAATGAATGAATGAATGAATGAATGAATGAATGAATGAATGAATGAATGAATGAATGAATGAATGAATGAATGAATGAATGAATAAATAAATAAATAAATAAATAAATAAATAAATAAATAAATAAATAAATAAATAAATAAATAAATAAATAAATAAATAAATAAATAAATAAATAAATAAATAAATAAATAAATAAATAAAATTAATTAATTAATGAATTAGAAAATAGCAAAGAAAATATACAACTTCCGTGCTGGTATGATCAAATACTTTAAAGTAAGGCACTCGTATGTGTGAAAAAATATGCAATGGATGCTGTTATAGTGAACCGAAATATGGACGATGCATTCGTTTTATGTATTTTCATTTTTTTTTTCAATTTTTTTTTCAGAAATTAAATCTGTCACATGATAATACAAATTTTTAAAAAAAAATATTTGTCTTGGCAACAAAATTCATGATGTGTAACTTCAAACATCAGCAATCTGTATCACTGTTAGTGGCTGTACAAATCATGAATTTAAATGCAGTCCATTTTTTTTCTTGTTGAAAAGGTAATACCAATGTTAGTATTGTTACTTTTACAATTTTTAAAGTTTACAGCTTGGTCATTTATTTTTGCTAGTAAATGTAATCTGTATTCCTTTATTCTTTCACTTTTGTTTTAGTAACAGTGTGTCAAATAATTGCATCAAGTGACCTGTGTAGGGTGGATTTTTGAGGTGTACATTTGTGGACCCAATTTTGTAATTGTTCATAATGTTTACAGGTGTGCGTGCACATTGTCCAAGCAATACAGAAGGAGACCCTGCATGTACATGAAGAGTGGGAACAAGCATTGCGTAGTCTGGTACCCAGTCCCGAGGAGAGAAGCAGGTACATACCATAATACTTTTACCTGGGTTCCCAGTCCCGTAGAGGAAGATTTAGATGCACAAACTCAGTGGATGTAAAGTAACTGGAAAGTGGTGTGATGAATGGCAGGCTATACTCTGGATCGTATCAACTTCAGTTTAAACCTTATTTGTGAATGAATTTGCAAATGCCATATTCATGTGGACTGGGACATACACCTGAGCGGGATGGACAGATACTTCCCAGTCATTTACACTGCTGCCCTGTCCAGGAAGGGGAAAGCACATCCAATATATGTACACTGGAACACCAGTTCCCAAAGAATGTTTTAAAAATGATTTTTTCACATGGGTATTTATCATGATTTTGACACTGATGTGGGAGAGTACTTAGGTGTTGGACTGCTTCCCCTTATATACTTTGTGTATACATGTGAAAATGATGACACCATTGGCGTGCCCTTTACTGTTCAGCTCAACCCCCCTCCCCCCCAAAAACAAGTACATGTAGGTGTGCTGTCTTGATCAGCTGAAATCATTCCCATCTCTCGTACTAAAGGATCAAATAATGTTGCAGGCTAAAATTGATTGTCAGATTGTCTTTGGAAATATACAACAGGAAGAAGTTGGAAGTTGAGAGAATAAGAGGATAGTATGGGGGAATGTCTTTATTGTTATGCATGGAAACTATTCATTGTAGGCCTGTGAAAGTTTTGCTGAACAAACAAAATATAAAAGAGATAAAACTATATTGGTGTTTATTGTGCACGTTTCAGGAGTTCAGATGCCTACTGTTTTGAGTTGCTGTCGATGGTGCTGGCCTTGAGTGGCTCTGCA
The DNA here is from genome assembly GCA_964020975.1 of Hermodice carunculata. NCBI lineage: Eukaryota > Metazoa > Annelida > Polychaeta > Eunicida > Amphinomidae > Hermodice > Hermodice carunculata. Next base: position 93,758,974 of record OZ026619.1, read on the forward strand.
GTTGGTAGGACGTACCTGGCTCAGCAGCACAGCTTGCTGCACGATTTATTTAGCCTGCTGCACACTGCATCACCACGTGTCCAGAGACAGGTAACCGCTCTGTTACGACGGGTTCTGCCAGAGGTGGCGCCACAAGCCTTGGCCAATCTCCTGTCAGTGCCAGCGTTGCCACCCAAGGACTTCAGTATTATCATGGACAGTGGAAACAAAGGCTCACCTCAGGCAACCTTTGACCCCAATCGCCCAGGCATCCTGGATGTGTTCCTTGCCTGTATAGCCAAAGCACTGACAGTGCAGATGAAGGTCAAAGGTCAACCAGGAATGAAGGGCACTACCTCTATGAAGCTGAATGACTCTCTACCAGCTGGGTAAGTTGTCTGAACATTTTAGATTTTAAATGCATCGTGCAAGTTGGAGAAATCGTGACAAGATCTGTCACAGTAATTCATGCAAAGTGGAAGTCGCAGTAAATCATTTCAGTTTATATACATGTAATGTTGATTCATGTAGAGCAGTGCATTTCTTATGCTGGTCAATGTAGTTTGAGTACCTTTCAGATACAGAAGTTAACTGAAATTTTCTCCTGATGAGAAATATAATGGCCATGATTTTTGTATACTTACAGGGCACAGCTGGGAAGTCGCTGGTGGCTAAGGGGGAGCATATCCAACAAGCTTTCTGAGAGCATAATAGTGTTGCTGAAGAACATGGCATCAGTATGTACATCGTGTAGAATAGATCCATATCTCATGCACACAAATTCTGCTGTTCTGTTTCAATAAGATATTGCTTACAGTTGCAAATGGGTGGCCTTGACCATTTTTCTGGTGAAAAGATAGCTAAACGAGTAGTCATATTTTCAAAAGCTGTTGAACTGGACCTTTTTTACCCCCTCAGTCTTATTGGGTGGCAGGGTTTTGTCGTCATCATGTCTGTGAGTGCATTTGTGCATCGATTCATCACCCTTGCAGATACAATAACATTTGAAAAAATTGAGCCACTATTTTGAAACTTATACTTGAAACTTATACTGTAGAAGGCTCTCATTGGAAGTTTGGCTGAGTTTGACATTCAGCAGTGTTGACTTATTTTCAAGGTCACCAGGTATCATATTTTTTTACCCTGGCTGAGAGGGTCCGAAGGTCATGCTGACCCTATTCATCTTTTTCTGTAACTACAATCATGGTCATAGTTGAATGAAAGGTCGAGGGATTTGAATCCAAGATCATCAACATAATTCAGATGACTGCCATGTTTTGTTGTGACGAGCACTGAGAATTAAGAGTACTCTTACCTGTTGTAACAGGGCAAGATATCCGAGGCATGGGCTGCAGTGACAAAGGGTGCAATAGCTGAGGCAATTCTGGCTCTCACAAAGCTGGACGAGAAGTTAAAGACCCCATCTGAGTGCATCAAGACACCAACTGTAAGTCAAAGTAGGCCTTCTGAAATATTGTAGTTAATATAAGATCAGACTCTAATGAATATCCAGTACTTGATATCATAATTTTACTGGAGGTTGATGTATTTGATGATCAGACTTATACGTGTGTTCCGAGCAGACTGTTGAGCAATGTAAGTATGTGTAGTCCGAAAAGACTCCCTGTCTTGGAAAAACTGTTTCAGGACATGTATTGTTAACTCTTTCAGTGCCAAATTTTGGACTAAGTCAGCAGCTTTTTTCGGCGCGCATTGCACCCAATGCGCGCCAAGAAAAGCGGTTGACCAGGGGTATATTCTCTGGAACTATAGGCATACTGGTACTTGAATGAAAAGGTCTTTTTACGAGGAATACGAATCTGGGATCCTAGTGGTAATTCAGACTAGTTTCACTCAGTAAGTAGATGGACTTTAGACGTGATTGGCACTGAAAGAATTCTTCCTTAAACATGTTATTTAGGCCTCCTACGAAGGACCCTGTTTCAATAGACCATAATGTGATAGTACCACGGTGCATGTTTTTGGAAGAGATGTCCGTGTTGTCTTGACATGTATGCACTTGTTAGTAAGAGGTGTGGGATGTTGGGTTTTGACAGTTATGGCTGGCACTGGCGTCCCTTTGTGTGCTGGACCAGGACCACGTGGACCGTCTGTCCTCAGGACAGTGGGTGGGAGGCAGTGCTGAGCAGGGACAACCGAGGGTGAGTGGCTATCCCTCTTCTTCCAAGTCACAGTAAAAACAATTTATCAAAATGTAATCCATGCAATGAACAACAGATGATGATTTAATATTATGGCCACCTGCATGTTTCATCATTTACAACCGAAGGAACTGTACAGTACAAGGCATGCATTTTAATTTCCCGCCACAACTGCATACGTGGTTGTCTTAGTAACCATAGTCTCACCTGGCGAGATACTGGCTGCTGCCTCTGCGGAGAAGCTGGATATTAGTAAAATTCTGGAAATGAATACATTGTACAAGCAGAGGGAAATTTATTCTTGTGACCAATTCAGGAAGCACTAAATTAGTATGACTTCGGTATTTGTAAACTTAATTTTGTCTAAATGACACTAATTTTATGGGAAAGGGGTACCTAGCCCTGTCTGTGACAGTGATATGCCCATGTGTCCTCCAGGATTGACAAGTGTGACCCCCGTGCTTTGTGGCAGGAAAATAATATGCAGGACTCGTACCACATTATTTTACATTTGCCCCTGTGGCAGGGCGTCATTGTGAACAGCACTATGAAGTCAGAATGATAACCCATGTACATACACGGTCTGACCTCAAGCATTTCGAGGTTATCTCCCCATATCAGGAACTTGTAACATTTTCACTGTTCAATACGCCAAATTATGTGACAACCAAGTTGTGATAGATCAGGTCCATTGTTACACTTGCAAGCACACATCAATGTTGCCCAGTTACAAGAAAAGCCAAAAGATATTTGAAGTTCCAAGTTTAAGTCCAAGAAATCTGCCGTCCGTACAGATTTCAGAGGTGACAGTCTGTAGACTGGCAGGGTATGGGGACATGCTAAGCCCCAACCTGTCTGAGAGCATTTGTCTTTGTCTATGCTCGAGCAGTGATTATGATACTGTGATGTATTTGTATTTTTCATTCCTGTAGAGGATGCAAATTTAAATACTATACAGAATTTAAAAAAAAAAAAAAAAGAAAGAACTTAAGTTTTCACATATTCTGATATATGACGGCAAAATGATGTACATGCCAAAAAAAAAAAAAAAAAAAAAATTAAAATCGTAAATTCACAAGTTTAAACCTTTCCCCCTTAAACCGTCCAAAACCGGCTGGGGGTCAACTGTCATCTGCTGCAGTACTTTCTATTTCAGCAGTAATGAAACACAACGTAACTGAGAATTGTATACCTATTAAGACGAGACCTGTCAAGATCACGTCAAGGAAAGCTGTTGACTCAGTTTTAACCCTTGCAGTGCCAAATTGTGGACTGAGTCAACAGCTTTTCTTGGCACACATCGTGCCCTATGCGCGCCGGGAAAAGCTGTTGACCTGCGGTATTCTCTCTGGAACTATAGGCATGCTGGTACTTGAATGAAAGGTCTTTTTACAAGGAATACGAATCTGGGATCCTAATTATAATTCCGACAAGTTTGACTTTAGTAGATCGACTTAAGACGTGATTGGCATTGAAAGAGTTAATTCAAGGGGGACAGGATCAAGTCCTTGCCAAATTATAAACATACTACAGTTGTAGCTGCCCAGGTAATGACAGTCTGTCTCTCTCCTGCAGCCTACCTGTGATAACCATGATGATGGAGACACACTGGCCATCATCCTGTGTAGTGAATGTGGCAATTTATGCGCTGACTGTGATAGATTCTTACATCTGCATCGAAGGACCCGATCTCATCAGAGACAAGTAAGTGACCGGTTGTGCTGTTAGATGTACCTTCAGAATTTGCGGTGTCCTGTAGGCTAGGCAAAGGAACAAAAGAGAAACTTTGGAGTAATGAAGATGGCTGCGCATGGTTGTGTCAACAGATGTACCATATTCTAGTTGTTGCATGAATCATAAGAACGTATGCATTAGTTCTGTCTCTAAAAAGACTGTAATTAGCTCCTTTCAATGCTCCACCCAAAGCATTCCAGTGACCCAAGCCATTCTTTTTTCTGTGAAAAATATAAACATGATGGAGATTTATTGAATGGGCTTTTTATGAGAAATTTGAATCTGGAATAATCGTACTAATTGAATTGAGCACAATTTTTGTTATGATTCGCACTGAAAGAGTTGAAGTGTATATATATATATATATATATATATGGATAGGGTGGAACTTGGAATACAAAGGACTTGGGTTTTCCATCTCTGTGGTAAATTTGATACACTTGACAGCTAATTTGCCTGCCCCAGCAGCAGATACCACACAACTGTGCAGCTTCACACAGATGCTGGGACGGCAGGGTTTCATTGTGGCATTACACTTTCCCATGGTATCATGCAAGGGTAAAGCAGTGGGGTTCTTATTTGTTTGTGTCCTGTAGGTGTTCAAGGAGGAAGAGGAGGCCATCAAGGTGGACCTACATGAAGGCTGTGGTAGGACAAAGCTCTTCTGGATCATGGCACTGGCGGACTCAAAGACACTTAAAGCCATGGTAGAGTTCAGGGAGGGAGCCAAAGGTATCTATTGTGTCAATAAGGTGTAACTTATTATATTTCTTCATGTGACAAGCTTGTTCATTTGATGTGGCACTTTTACACAGCAGGGTATTTGTGTCCTAGCCCACTGTAGATGGGCCAACAGAAATATCCTACTGCTCTGATACTGTCCAAGACGGGAAAGTACTTGCACCAAAGGGCTTTCATTTTTAGCTCATGCATGTTTATTTCACACTTGAAAATATAAAAATAAACCGCCATATAAGCTTGTGAGTCTCGGGCTGCAATTACAAAATCATCCTATATATATATCTGAAAGAAAAGCATTTAAGGTAACTGGTTTTAGACAATTTTGTTCATTTCGAGATTACAGGACATCTTGGTAGACATGTATATTGTCTGTCAGTTGTCAAAATTTGGTAGTTCTAGTCCCAAAACAATCTGAAGAAACTAGGAAAATACTTTTACTGCAGACATGGTAGTCAATGGACCATGTTAGCCTTTGAACCATGATTTCTGACAATAGGTATTTGCACTAAAATGTCCAGTTCATGTGCACATTACTCTTAAACTAATTATCTGATTTAGAGCAAATAGCTATCAGGGATTTACTAAGTTCTTTTTTTAATGTGTGTCAAAAACGAAGAATCCACCAACTGTATCAATTTTGACAAAATCAGCCATTTTACAGTTTTTCTATCATCATTATAAAAAAACTAGATGTAGCTATGAAGAATCCCAGATACTATTTTACAGATGCATGTATTGAGATCACAACAGCACAAGTTGGACCATTTATTTTGAAAATGTTTCAAAAAATATCCAAAATTTAATAAAAAAAACCCCACATTTTTGTACCCAGGACAGTTATGTAAATGCAACTTTGAATGTTAAGTTCCATCTTAAGTGCAGCAAAGCGTTGTAGTTAAGTAAGTGTAGGATTATTATGTAGGAATATATATTTCTGGGTAAAACGCCATTTAAGGGGTACAACTCCTAGAAAGTTCCTGTGATAATGGCAACATTCCTACTTTCTTCAAGATTTTCATGCCCCATGCATATAATTAAATCCATAGCGACCTGGAATAAGTGTGTTGCACCATAGGCCCATTCTGGCAGAAGAAGGATTGATTTTTTTTTTTAATTGGGAAGATATGAGCAGGAAGTTTTTGCGTCAACATGACACTGTTCTCAATGAACTAGAGGTGGACGCTGCATCTTCTTGAGTGTCCTGCGTGCAAAGGGGCATGCGTAAATGCATCTTTGTCTGTGATCGGTTGTTTATATAATTATGTATTCTTGTTTCTCATAAGACGAGGACACCTTGGCCATCTGCAGATTTGGGCACCCAAATTTTGAGCATTTTTAGGTTACCAGTTGTACCCCTAAAATGGAGTTTTACCTATTTTTGTGATAACTGTCCTAGAAGTAAAGTCACTTTGCCAGGTTGGACATTACCTTAAGCTACTTTGATTTTGTACATGATGATAAGCCTCGCCAAGTGCCAAATGGACACTGAACACGAGCAGCCTTAGCGTAATTTCCAAGGTAACAAGGCCACATGTAAATCTAATGTTCACTTGATAACATGAGAACTGTTTAAGCCAGGAATTTGATATTGAAAGGTGAATGGTCATGAATAGGGGTTAGGTTGACACTTTGTATGGGTGACTTTGGCCTTATTTCCAAGGCTGGACCACCAAAGTCTGCTGGTTGCAACGTCAGCTAAACAGAGAACCATCACAGTTTTCTTGTTGCTTTATGAGTTAGGGGGAAAAAAATCAAATGGAAATATTATGCAGGGGTTTTTACCAAGATAAAGGGTAAATCCACAGTTCCATGCAGGTGAACAATTCCTGAAGAGCACATGGCAATCAGTTTATTTGTGTTTCAGCCAAACTTGGGGGTGGAACTAGTGGACTAGGAACATGTCGCTTCTGTGGTACCTCGGACAACACAGGCATCCTAGCTATCGGCAATGTCTGCTCTGACCAACTTTGTCAAGTAAGTGAGACACATTGTGGTGGAAAGGAAACTTTTAAAAAAATAATCTTTTTTTAGGTAAAGTTGAAGTATAGAGCCTACAGTTTTGGCTTCTTTTGCAAAGTTTCATGTGTTCTGTCTGTAAATTGCTTGATGACGGTGATATTCTGATTTGCACAGTGATGAGAGGTTAACATCTAAGTAGGTGGTTATATTATCATTTAACATTACTGCCCCATTGTGTTTTAAGATACAGTGAGCCCTCATTATAACGACACTCAAAAAATATCCAACACATTCACTTTATAACACAAGTTTTGAGAGAAAAAAGTTCTTTCTCCATGGTGTTTGATTCATTTATCTAGTATATTTAGCTATCTGAAGCCTTTTAGGGGGACAGATGGTGTCAGTATAATGGTTTTTTTTTCTGTACATGTACATGTACATGTACATGTACATGTATATAAAACTGAAGTTGAATGAGCAGTCATAGACCTCATAGAAAGCCCAAAGTTCTATAGAAGTATCAGTGTGTCTAGTTTAAAGATAATGGTTCTTGCATTGTGTGGTATGTCATGCTTTAGCTACTGGAAGGGCAGTTGGGGCATGAGTCACGAGGCACTGATCACGGCCATAATGTTAGTGAATTAAAGACAAATCTCAACTCTCTGGTATTTTTTTGACACAGGAGCACGCCAGGAATGCATGTGCAAAAATCCTGCCCTGCGGCCATGCTTGTGGAGGTATTCGTGAGGAGGAGCGGTGCCTACCGTGCCTGCATGGGTGCTCTCAGATGACGGGAGAGGCCCTCAAGCAGGATGCTGACGATATGTGTATGGTGTGCTTCACGGAGGCCCTGTCTGCAGCACCTGCCATACAGGTCAGTCAGGGTCATGGCCAGGTCAGTCCAAGTTGAACTGCACCTAAAATTAACTCTCTTCCTCTCACAGAGGACTGTCCTGATTCAGCGTAGCATTTGCTAACACTTTGCTCCTTTTGTCTGCTTGAAGGGTGGGAGGTTTCAATCTTTGTTATAGTTTGGTAGGTCAAGTTGGGTCTGTTGAAAGACCAAGCATTTCAGGGAAGTGTGGGGTTTACTATACTAAATTGATTCAATGATTAATTTTTGATAGGTCTAATCATGCAAGTCAGGCGTTGACTTATGTTATATTTTATGTTCGGAACGAGCAGGACTCGAACCTGCAATCTTCAGCACCAGTCGCCTAGCTGAAATGGGAAATGCACATATCCACTCAATCAAATCCCCATTCTTAAAAAAGAATGGTTCAACGGAGGTAGTTATGTGCGAGTGCCATATCAACACGGTTATGCAGTAAATGTACTGAGTTGGCATTTATTTCCAGAATCGGGGACTTAAATCCACCAGCATGAAGGAAATGCCTAAAATATATATTTTATGTTTGGAACGAGCGGGACTCGAACCTGCAACCTTCTGCACCAGTTGCCTAGCTGAAATGAAACGCAATATAAAAGTAGTTTAATTTTATTTATGTAATGTGGGCTGCATTTGTAAGTGGGCCTGTCAACAAAGGAACATCATATTCATTTAATTGTGTAACACTTCAGAGCAGCTCGGGATGTTTGTATTGTAAATACAAACATGGTGCCACCAGTTAGCAGAATGACTTGTCCAGGGATTAATGGCACCTAAACGAGTCTTGCGCTGGTTCCCTGCTGATGACCCAATTTTATGTAAAGGCTAGTAAAGTCTAAAACTTTCTTCTCAATTTCAACTTTTATGAATATGATTTCTTCCTTGCACAAAATAATTTGTTATAATGATTCAGAACTATAGTTTTTCAAAGAGTGGTATGGAATAGGACTTTGCGCTTGGAATATCAGACTTAATAGTGTTCAAACAGTACTTGGGCTTACAGATTTGGGTCTGTTGAGTTTCTCGTTATATTAGATGGGTAATTTCTGTGGCATCTGAATGTCGCTGCTAGTTGAGGTAATATTATTTCCCAGACGTACATAGACATGAACCTTGAGTATTTTTTTTAACCTTCAGTAGGCTATTTGATATCATGTAACAAAATACAAACTATTTCAAGTTTTGTATTGATGTTGTAGTTGGTGTGTGGCCATGTTTTTCATCTTCATTGCTGTCGAAGTGTACTGGAGAAACGTTGGGTTGGGCCTAGAATCACATTTGGATTCTCTCTATGTCCTATATGCAAGGTGAGTTAACATTGGCTTGTGTTGGTATGTTGTAGGATGAAGCCGCTCAAGGTACAAAAAACAAGATTTATAATATACATATATATATATATGAAATAATAGTGTGTTTGATTTTTAATAGGAACAGAAAAACTAAATGTTTATTGCTGTACCGCCACAACAAAATCGGAAATTGTAATTCTATCATGTGCAGCGGGCAGCAGTTAATCAGATGGATGCATTTTAATCTTTGACCAGTGTCAGTTTCAGCACTAACCACAGCTCCATGAAACAACTTATAAGGAACTTTTTTTTTTGTTTTATGAGGGTGTATAACATTTATCTGTCCAAAAGAAACTTTAATTTTGTGTTTCCATGCTTTGAATTTGAAACAAACTGTTTGGGGTTTTAAAATTTTTTGAGGTAGGCCGGAACGCTTTGTTTACATACATGCAGCACCATCTGTTGACAGAATTGCAAACTTCCATTTGAAAAAGTTGACCTACTGTTTTCACTATTTGGCATTCCTAATCGATTCCAAATGTGATGTTAAAGGTAAATACAGTGTTTACTCATAGTCCAACGGTGTTTATGATGCTCTAAGGTTAGTAGAATCAATGGAACTCTTTGCTTGCATTAACTTACAAACACTTAAATTCAGAGCAGTAATTTGGCACTACACGTAACGATTTCAATGAAGTGCCACTCTACTCGGGAGATCAGCTAGATGGCTGGTAGACCTGTGTAGGCCTATTGTGCAAACAGTGCTTGAGTGGGGGTAATTATTAGAGTTAAATTAAGTCGAGCCATAAGGTTACAGACCACAGTTGTGATTGGCTGGTTGTGCATCCCAACGGAGATAGTCCGTAATTGTGAAAATACTGTGTTTTCAGTATGCTGTAGCTTCTGTTTAAATAAAGTTAGCTAAGTCAGGTTTGCTGCATCGCAGAATTGCTTCATTAGTGGTCATATAGGTGCACTGTATTCTTGGCCAGGTGGGAACTTTATGGTGGGGAAGGACAATGATGTGACCCTGGCAAGAGCACAGTTCATACACCTGTATAAAGCTGACATCCAGATGTTGTTTCGTATTTCAGTTGTCACAAATCAAAGAGCTGGGAATTATATGACAAAAATCCATCCATGTTTTTCTGACATTTTTATCTGTTAAATGCCGTTCATGGAATTTTAAAATACCAAAATGCTGATTTTTTCAGACTGAAAAATGCTAATATGAAAAATAGAAGGATTTATAACTGTGATCTGTGGCCATAATAGAATAGACTTCAATACTCTCCATCCAGTGATTGTGTGGAATCCAGGACCTCCGTCAGATATTATAACTTCAGGGCAATGTGCTGGTGTCGTGAATCCATCAGTCGTAGAATCCACACAATCACTGGATAGGGAGTAGGGGAGTATTAAAGTCTATAACCTTTGTTACCTTTAGGGTGTGTGTGCATTTGTGAAAATAGCTTTATGTACTTAAACCGAAATGCACTCTATAAAAGACACTGAAAGGAATTGTCAGAGTATTTTTTTTTTTTTTTTTTAGAGTAGTCCTGTATCTTTTAAAGGCTTGCTTAAATGGACCAGATCCTGAATGAGCAGAGTGATAGTCGACCTTACAATTTTGGTATAATGAAAGCCTACTAAATAGAGTGGTTTAAAACTTGTATTCGTTCGAAGGGAGTGATCTGGAGATGCCAGGAGAAAGCGTGCAGAGGATTTATAGGCACTGATCTGTTATTGATAATACATGTATATGCATAAGCCACCAGACTGAAAATCACTGGACACTGGCTGTATAGTAACGGTCCCAGAGAAGTTACTTCTCCAGAATTTTTTATCAGGCTGACTGGCTTGTACTGTGTTGTGTTATGTTGTGTTGTGTTTGGGGTGGGTGGAGAGGGTGGGGGGTGGGGTGGGGTGTTATCAGTACCGGGTATCCCTCGTGGACATAAGTCTGTTTATGTAGGTTTGACTATAGGTACATTTTGTCTTTAAGTGTTCATGCAAAGTTGAGGTGCACTAAAGTTGAGACAGTGTACTGTGGAGTCAACGTGCTAAAATGTATACTCTTTGCCTTGAACTGCTGATTTTGTCTTGACAGCGTGAAATAGACCATCCAGTTCTGAAGGATCTGCTGGACCCCATAAGAACTCTGTATGAAGATGTACGGCGGAAAGCCCTTATGCGGCTCGAGTATGAAGGACTACACAAAGCAGAGGCCATCACCACCCCGGGGGCTCGGTTCCACAGTGACCCAGCAGGGTTCGCCATGGACAGATATGCTTACTACGTGTGCCATAAGTGCAAGAAGGCGTACTATGGGGGTGAAGCCCGCTGTGATGAGCAGGCAGGCCTAGGGGATGATTACGATCCATCTGAACTGGTCTGTGGAGCGTGCTCAGATGTGTCCAGGGCTCAGGTAACTGTGTCATGTCCATATTCTATCCAGTGCTGCTGATTAAAGAATTTACTAACATACTACATATATAGAAATTTTGAATGATGATCGTGAACTAACTTCTTATCATCAAATGCTTGTTAGAATTTCAAGATTTTTCTGTGGGAAAACACAGTCATTTGGTAGGATTTTTTAGAATGAATGACACCTTCAAAATGTTGCATACTTTACTAGTCATCCAGGAGTCATTGCGGGCACATCCACAGATGGCGGATTGCCCTTCACCTCAGCCTCACAGCTGCAGTCAAGGGCAATCCAAGGTCCATCGATGCACTCGTATTGATTCCTAGAAAAATGGTAAAGTCAATTTTATTTCTATTATGTACACAGGCAATTTGCTATCAATTTTATTTATTGTGACAGTCTGTTCTCAACCTATGAAAGCCATGGCATATACTGGTCACCTGCATTGTTGATGAAATTAAAGGCTGTGAACATCTCAGGCAGTGAGCTGTGATCATGTTCTCTGATTGACTGACGGCCCTTGGCAACCAAATAAAGATAACAGAATACAATACTAAGATTGTTAGTGTGATGGACAACATTTTTTCACAGGGAATTACAAACTAAAATTGTACTATTTACTGTCACAAAACAAGTTTTTTTTTTTTTGCATGAAGTATGAATCATTGGCACTTTGCATCATTTGCTTATATTAGGTATACAGTGTACGTGTCACAGTAATGTCATGTCTATGCCTTCCAGATGTGTCCAAAGCATGGGACTGATTTTCTGGAGTACAAGTGTCGCTACTGCTGCTCAGTGGCCGTGTTCTTCTGCTTCGGCACCACCCACTTCTGTAACGCCTGCCACGACGACTTCCAGAGAGTCACTAATATTCCCAAAACAGAGCTGCCGCAATGCCCCGTAGGTCAGTATAATAGTATGTAAGTGCTGCAGAAGAGCACTTTATATTGGGGCCATTCATTAAGAATTCTTCATATTCAGGATTTGCGTATACATGGATTCCATCTACGCAATAAATGATTTAATTCTTAGTCAAAATATAATATTTTGTACAATTATTTGAACAATGTCACTGGGTGCATGCAAAAATAATTTTATAGCCGTTATTGATTGTAAGTATTTAAAATTATGTCCATGTCAACTTCCTTTGACATAAAATCCAGTCTTTTTCAGTTCTAGAACATTAAAGTGTGAACCATTGCAGAGCACAGATCTGCTAGTTCCTCAGCACTCAAGGTCAGAGGGATAGATGTTGGTCAGGATCTAGTGCTATTTTGACTAGGTAGCAGCCCTGATGTATAAAGATCAGTGGAGCTCAGTTTGGCTTCTCACCAAAACTGGTCCTGGCATAGCTCACAGGTGGCCATTTTTAGTGTGAGGACGTGTCAACAGTTGAGCTGTAATATTTGGCATTTAAGATTATCTCCTCGCTAGCACCGGCTTCAGGAGCCAGATGAGTGGAAATTCATGCACTTGATGTGTCACATAGTACATGGTCTTGAAATCTGTTCATGTTAGTTTTAATGTTCTGCTAATGATAAAAAACAGTTATGCAACAGGAGGTTAAGAAAAAAATGAAATCATTATGTACATATGGGGTATTTTTATGTTTCAGGTCCTCGAGCCAGACAACTGGAGGGTGACGAGTGCCCCCTTCATGTCAAGCACCCACCAACAGGGGAAGAATTTGCCCTGGGCTGTGGGGTCTGCAGGAATGCACACACTTTTTAATGCACTTCAAGATCCCGTACCTCAGTGGATTCTAAATGCTTGGATGAAATCCAAATATCAATACTGGACATGCAAGGACAGTCATAAAGATCCCATTATCAGGAAAGCTCATTACTTACTGCAATTTGACCTTGACCATCAGCATCTCAGAGGTCATCAAATGTACATGTAGTTAGGGTGACAATTAGTGTCAGGGCATCAGAACTTCTGTCACACAAATATTACCTAGTAAGAAGAAATTATGCTGAGGGCACTGTCTGGGATGACAAATTAAAAGTATTAAGAGGGTTTTAGTTTCTGTTTTATGTGGTGTAGACATCTTGGATGGGTTTATGTCCCAAAATTAATCAGTGACGAACCTGCAAGCCAACCAAGTTCATAAACATTTAGAAAAATGTGGCACTATCTTGTGTGACAACCTACAACCAGTAAATCCACAGCTTAGTTGTAAAACAGTTAGCTTTCCTTGGCAATGGCATTTTTGTTTTTTTTCTTCTTTTTTTGGTGGCAAAATATACTTCCTGACTATGCCAAGGCCAAAACAAGGTTGACACCAAGAGGTGATTTTCTTGACTTTTTAGCTCAGCTGACTTGTCAGTCAGCTGAGCTTATGGGGTGGTTAGGCATCCGTTGTCATCCACAATTCACATTTTCGACTTCTCTAAAACCACTGGCCAGATTCATCTCATACTTGGTGGGAATGTACCTTGGGTGGGTCTCTACAAAATTTGTTCAAATGGTCACGCTCCAGTGATTTTACAATTTTTTATGATTTCTTTTTGGTTCTTTTTTTGGGCAAACCTCAAAAAATCTTCTCTGAAACTGCTCACCCAATTGCTTTGATATCACACAGGAACACGCCTCAGGACTTCCAAGTTCGTAATTGTTCACCAAGTGACACTGCAATTTTTTAAAACTTGATATGATTATTTCAGTGTTTCTGCAATTTTTGACCTTTTCTCCAGAACTCTCTCAAATTAAGCTGAAACTTGGTGGATATGTTCCTTGTGAAAAGGTCAAACATAGATTTTCACCAGTGGCACTGCTGTGGCTTTTTGATTTTATAATGATTTTTTTTCAATTTACGTATTTATCTGTAAATGCACCTTTCCTATTGATTACTATGTCAAACCTGGTATGGATATATCCTTGATAAGTGTCCACTTACATGTATTTTGTTCTATCCCAAGTTCACAGAACCACAAGTGTAATGAATCTAGGTCAGCTGAGTATGTGCTGTTCAGACAGCCCTCTTGTTTGAATTCGGACACTTCTCAGTAAATGTACCTTTCCTATTGATTGCTATGTAAGTCAATGGGCATTGTAATGCTCATTCACATTTTCTACTTCTTCTCTGAAACCGTCAGCCAGATTCACGTCAAACTTAGTTGCAATGTACCTTGGGCGGGTCACTACCAAGTTTGTACAAATGGTCACACTCCAGTGATTTTATTTTTAATGATTTTTTTTGGTTTTTGTTTTTTTATTTCAAGTTTTAACAGGAAAGTTTAACATGAGAAGTTCTGGTATGGTTATAACTTAAATAAATTTGGCCAGATTTGTGTCAAACTTGGTAGGGATGTACCTTTGATAAGTTTCTGCCTATTTTGTGTAAGTGGTCATGCTCCAGTGATTTTTGGATTTTAAATGATGGACCTTCATGTTGCACATGTTAGTGTTCTTCCATAGGGGTCATGCTTACTCAGTACATGGGTGACCTTGATCCTATCCTAAGTTCACAGAACCACAAGTGTGATGAATCTCTTGGTCAGCTGAGCATGGACTGTTCACACAGCCCTCTTGTTTTGTGTTTTTGTTATGTACTTTAAAGTGTGGCAACCATGATTAATAATCTAGGAGTTACACAGAGAATACATTATTTTTAAGGGATGTGCTTACCAACTAATAGCAAGTATGTTTTATCTGCAAGAACTTCACAACACATTCTGTAAAACAGCATATGCCACCTTCATTATTAGCATATACTTCAAGCGACAATCAAGTTTCCATGAATGCACGGCAAATTCCATTGATATCAGGACGAATAATTGATAAATTGGGACAGAAGATTCCAGCAGAATTTTTATTTGTGTGTGAACAGTATAGGAGCTAGACTGGTGTTGTGTTGTTAATGTATGTATATTGTAAGGAATAAATGAATTGCCTATTCAAGATTATATCTGTATGCAAAGATGCACATATTTGAATGCAGATTTTTTTTGATGGAGATGTACTTTTTTCACATATAATGTGAATGGTTAGCCAGACCTTTCAGTGAGAAAGCAAGCTTGAGAACAATGTGTGCAATAGACCAGATTTTTGCACCGTGAGAGTTGCGTGCCACAGAAAGAATTGTACATAGGTTTAATGAATGTGGACATTATTCCACAACACTGCATTACCAATATCATCTTGTTCAACACCTAAAGAACAACTTCCGGACTTTTCCCATCCTCCTGTCATGTTTATATATAAGCTATTAAAAGGCGTGAGGTACTGAGTGACAGAGCTATCAATAAGTAAATCAGGTTACCAGAAGGGGTAATTCAGATATGGAAGTTTTATGTGGTGGTATGTTGAAGGTTTGTACATGTATAGTGTACAAGATACACAAAATGATTAATAAAGATCTTGTGTTATCTTCCTTTTTGTTTCTGCTTGTTTTTCAGCTTTGTTTTTTCTTTTTTTTAATTTTTTTTTTTCACTTCTTTTTGACCTTTAAGACAATTGACAACTTAAAAAACTGTTTGGGATGTTTTTTTTAAAAATGTTATTTGGAGTTTCTGCACATAACCTCTAGTGGCAACACATGATCTTTTTGTGTCCCCAGACTGACATGATCTGTATGTGAAAAATCACATTGAATAAAAACATCGTGGAAACATTGACACAAACGTACGAGATCAGAATCTACAATATTGGGATTCTTTTTTTGTGAAAGAAGACAACAAAAGATTTCAAACATATATGCATGTGCAAAGAGAAGAAAAAAATGGCTATTTAAATTATTACAGCTTGGTGAAGCCAGATTGTCGTAATAATTTCAGTCCCCAAACATATGTGGGCTACTTTGTCCTAGAAAAAATACAGGGACATAGAAAAGCTGATGAAAAAGCACCTATTCTAATTTATTTTTACCACTGTTTTTAGCTCAGCTGAGCTTGTGTCATCGCATTAATCCTGCCTCCTCTATGCAACAGCTGTGCAAGAAGTATGCACATACTAAATAAGTATGCAAGTCGATACACACCCTTTATGGGTATGCAAGAATAAATTTTAAAAATGCAGTAGGCATGCACAAATATCAAGTATGGGACAAAAATTTGAAGCATGCAGTAAGTATTCATACATATTTCTAAGTCTAAACTGAAAACTCCAAATATGCAGTACTTCGTAAGTCTGCACACACATGCATTTAATTTATGTCCGGTACATGCACTGACTCCCTATTTAGTATTATGTACACCTTGTATGTACATGCTGCTGGTGCATTGGGAAACCACTATAAATTTTGTTGCATTCATTTATAACGGCTCTTTTATATCACTATGCAGCATGAACATTTATCCTGTATATCATGCCGACTGCAGTAATTCTCTTTCCTCCCTTTGAAATATCACACAGAAACCCTTGCAATGCATCCAAGATTGCAGAATTCTTAATTGTGTGTTCGCAAATGTGTTCTTTTGGCCTAATTGTGACATGCAGCCCATAAAACAATGGGCTCCTGAAGAACATTATGCCATTCATCTTAATAATAATGAAACAAAAACGAAAAATGAATAAAATTTTTGAAAAAAATAATGGAAATAAAATTTTAAAAATTCTGTCTGATCAGAATGTTATGAATACCTGCAGTGTTGCCAACCTGCCAAACTCAAATTCCGGGAGATAAAAAGTAAAATTAAGAGAGATTGATAAATTAATATAAAATATAGAAGAGAAATATTGATGAAATTCCAGGAGGTGACTCAAAATTGTCAAAAATCCACACTTTTTCAAGAATTTTCATAAAATTCCGGGAGTCTCCAGGGAAATCCGGGAGGGTTGGCAACACTGTACCTGGTTAATGTGGGAGCTTCAAAATTTCAACACCATAAGTGTCTGACTGCCATAGTGGATCACTCTTAACTTGATCCAGTCATTCAAGTCCAAATAAGCATTTCAGGATTTGAAACTCTGCTTATTCTTTAATTATGGATAATGTATTTCTATAGGGCTTGATTTGAGAAAATAGTACAACATCGATGCTCAAAGTATGAAACTGTCAATCAGTGTTTCCGTCAGGAATTTTTTCAGAGGGTCACAAGAAGGGAAATTCAGGTTCTGGACTGCTTCTGTTGCTGTACATGGTGGTGCTCCCAGTATCCATTTCTTCATCTCACTCTGTGCTTTCTCCATTTCCTGGAGCTCTCCCTCACTTATTGAAATCACATCTAAGCCATATATCATCCCTGGTATTGCAATTTTATCCCATAATACCCTTGCTGTGTATGATCTGTTGAAACTTCAGTGCACTAGCTTTATCATTCCTTTCGTACAATTCACTTTCTGTTTAATCTTGTCCACCTGATACCTGAACATGCCTTTACTCGTTCCTTTTATCTTAACACCTAGGTATTCATGCACGCCAGCCACCCCAATTTCAATTAACTGTTCTCTACCTTCTGGAATTTGGAACTGTCCAATTCTCCATTTTTAATTCCCATCTGGTTCTTTCCCAAGAGTTATCACTTTACTCTTATCCTTGCTAAATTTTAACCTCCATTTATTCCCATACTCCCCTGCTATGTTCAGCATCTTTTGTAGTTCTTTCTGGGACTCTGTCATGAGTACAATGTCATCTGCAAAAAATAAACCTGGGATTTTTAGGTCACCTACTTTTATTCCCATATTACACTCCATCAACTGATCCCCCCAACTCCTTAATATACAGGGCTAACAAAATCGGGGACAGCACACATTCTTGCATCAGTTATGTAATGTGACCTCTTGACCACTATTACCAAGACCTCTGTGTCTCCGCATAATGCCCAAGAAATCGAGTTGAGTTTCATTTGCTTGACTCTGAAAAATCTGACAGTCCCATGGCACCATCTCTCTGTCCATGTGAAACTGATGGTGACTTCTGGCGCACATGTGCCCCTTATCATCCTTCCTCTTTTGGGCGCCACTACTGGCTTGCCTTGCAAGTTGAAGCTCCATGAACTTTTGTTCACACTCACTGCATTTGTGCTTCACTCACACCCTATTCTGTGGGAAATCTTTTCGGAGCAGTATGTGAATCTTTGGATACCTAGATAGCTGATTACTATGATCAGATACCACTGAAATAGTAAGTGCAAAGTTGGTTGTTTGACTTGCACTTATATTTTTCAAGATGGTGTCCTGGTAAACAGAACGCAGAGAGAGGGAAAGCAGTGCACACCAGGTTATTGCTTCCTTTAGGATGCAGTCTATTGGTGTTGATCCTGAGACCACTTTGTCTGCATCCTCGTCTTTATTGGATCGCGGACAAAAGTTGGATTCCAGGAGCCACTCTATGGCGGCTTGGGATGACCATCCTCACTGCTATTGTTGTTGCCTGCAGTTGGGTCATGTTTGCTCTCAGTATTGCGGAACTTCGGACAGTCTGAGTGACTGGACCATAAGTCTGAGAGGTATGGGAAGCCAGCACCCCGACCAGTCCGAGTGCTCAGACCATAAGCCCAGAGTGCCAGCTAAGGCACCGGTGCCTCTACAAAATCCTCAAGGTCCCGTATCCCGGAGCTCGGGTCGTAAGCACAGGCATTGGGGAAGTAAGAGGAAGACAGTCATACCAGTGAGGGAGACTTCCACCATCCATGGGCCTTCGGCCCTGGCAGTGTCAGCACCTTCAGTCCAGGTGGAACCTCCTGTTTCCCCAACAGCAGTACCAGCAGTCCTGGCAGTCCCTCCTGCACCTCTGGCAGCTTTGCCCTGGAGTGAGCAGTTGTTGATTCTGCTTGTTCCCACGTTTGAGGTACCCTGCCTCACACTCTCGAGCGGCAGGTGGAACTCGAGCTCCCCAAGAACCAGCGGTTGTGTGAAGAGGCTCAGTCTTCTTCTGCATTGGCCACCACTGCAGTTGCTGAGTCTGAGCAGACTCTGTTGGAGGAGCAGCTCGCTGCCTATGCCTTAAGCCAGCTCTCGCTCGGACCTCAGGCCTGGGAGTTCTCTGAACTCCCTTTGGACCCGTCCTGCCTGCAGACTTCTCAGTCATCGACGGCTGAGGTTTGGGATAGTGGCCTTGTGGAGACTCAGCTCCATTCCTCCAGCCAGCAGACTTCTTAGTTGGCAGCCGCCAAGATCTTGGCTTATGAGCCTCCCTTGCCTCCCCTGGCTTTCCCCATGTGGGAGGATCAGGTGGAGGCAGCGTCTGTGGTGGTGACTACTTGTGCAGAGGTGCTCCCTATCCCTACAACCGGCATGGTGACAGATCCCTTCCTGTCACAGGTGGCTGATCCATAACCCTCGAACAATACATTTTTCAACAAGGCTTTGGGCATTACCGCCCCCCTTGCAAGTCTGGAGTCTTCAGACCTGGACACCGAGGTGGAGGATGAGCTTCTGATGTTAGATTCTGCATAGTGCCCGGTCAGCTGCTTCACCACATATCGCGAGCAACGGGAGTCTATTACGGATGATTCATTCGTCTTGAACATCTTGAGACATGGCTACATGTTGCCTCTCTGTGAAGACAGCCCTCCATTATGCTGAGAACCACAATGGTTTGCTCCAACCACCTTGGAACCCAAAGCATCGGCCTTCCTGGAGGTGGTTCAGACACTTCAGAGCAAGCATGCCATAGAGCCGGTAGAGCACCAAGGTTCTCCCCACTTCTACAACCTACTCTTCGTGGTCCCCAAGAGGGACTGAGGATGGTGCCTGGCCATAAACCTGTTGATGTTGAACACCTATCTGGAAGTCCTGTCCTTTTGGATGGAGACGCCCCAGTTGATGGCAGCAGCCTTACTGCCCCTGGAGTGGACGATGTCCCTAGGTCTCAAGAACACGTTCTTCCATGTGCCAATCGCAGAGACTTCACAGAATCTGCAGTTTGCATTTGTGGGCCAAATGTACTATTTCAGGGCACTTCCATTCACTCTTGCCATGGCACTGCTGGTGTTTACCAGGTTGGCACAGACAGTTGCTGCTTACCTTCACCGCTCAGCCACTCGCATTCATATATACCCCGACAATTGGCTTATTTGGGCACTTCAGCACCTGGATTCGTAGCATCACACACAGACTGTTCTGGAACTCTGCCGATGCTTGGGCCTGATAGTGAACCTACCCAAGTCCAGTCTTCCTCTAAAGCAGAATTCTGTCTTCCTAAGCATCTAGTTCGACCTGGTAGCCTCCATCTGTAGTCCTTCAGAGGACAGGTGGGAGAGACTTCAGTCTTCACTCAGGCCCTTTCTGACTGGCAAGGTCTGCTCGGTGCAACAATGGCCCACCCTGCTGGGCTCCCTGTCCTCGATGGACTCCTAGGTCAACTATCAGGCCCTGGTGCCGATCCTCAAGGTTGATCAACCCCTCCTTCAGTGTTGGACTGTAAGGGAGAATGTTATGAGAGGTTGGGACAAACCCTGGAGTCTTTTCAGGCCCAGCTCACCATTTATATGGACTCTTGTCAGTCCAGATGGGAGCCCATGTGGAGAACTGTATGGCATCAGTCCTTTGGCTGGCGTCATTTGCGGCTCACCAAATAAACTGGTTGAAACTGGAGGCGATACACTTAGTGCTCCTCCAATTTGGAGACCTGCTTGAGCACAAACATGTCCTCATAATGTGCCACAACAGGACTCTGGTAGCCTTCCTCAACAGGCAGGACAGGGGTGGTCACAGAAGCTGATGGAGTTGGCTGGACACAGCACCAAATGGTGTTATGACCACATTTGCACGCACATGAGGCATGTTCCAGGACATGCAAATGTCCTGGCAGACCAACTTTCAAGAAGAGGTCAGCCAGTAGGGATGGAGTGGTCGCACCACCCCAGTGTCATTTGGGCCATGTGAGTAAGATGGGGAACTCCACACGTAGATCTGTTTGGGACTTGCAAGAACACAAAACTTCCGGTTTACATCTCGCCTGTCCCAGACCCCCAGGTCCCAGCGGCGGATGCTTTAGCCATGGACTGGAGCAACTTGTGGGTGTACGCCTTTCTACCTTGCCAGATCCTTCCAAGGGAACTGCACAAGGTTCAGTACAACGATTGTAATCTGATCTTGGTCACCCCGTGGCGGCCCCAGAGTGATTGCTTGGTAGACCTACTGGAACTAAGGGTTGAGCCGCTGTTATGATTATCGGCATGGCTGAAGCTTCTGGTGCAGCCACGGACAACCGTGTTCCATCAGAATGCTCAAGTGCTCAACTTCCACGCTTGGCAGTTATCTCACAGCACATCTGCAACAGAGGCTTCTCGTAATTGGTCTCGGATATAATTGCCAGAGGAGGGCTTTGATCTTCTTCTCTAGATGTTTACTCGGCTCGATGGAAGGTGTTTTCTGACTAGTGTGCCACTAGGCGAATTCACCCGTGGGCTTTAAACATTGTGGACTTCACCGACTTGCTGCTATATCAGTGGGAAGTCTTAGGCAAGAGCTTGAGAACAGTGGAGGGATTTTGATCAGCCATCTCTTCAACCCTTGCAAACATCTTAGATGGCGATCATTATCTGTCTATGCTCATCGCGTCCTTCTTCACTGACAGGCCAGTGATGTGACAGGTCCTGCCCAGGTTGAACCTACTGCTGGTTTTAGTCATGTTGAAGAAGTGGCCCTTTGAGTGCCTTGAGGACCCTAAGCGAGTTTTCATCAAGTACTGGACGCGGAAAACTTGTTTTCTATTAACACTTCCTTTGGGGGCAAGGAGAAGCAAGATCCACGCTCTGGGTGATGATTGACTCCAATGGTCACCTGACCACTCCCAGGTGACCCTGAGGCCTCACTTGGGCTTTCCTTGCAAAGAACCAAGTGGCTCAACATCTGGCTATGGCCTTTAAGGGTTTTACCCTCTGTGCAATGGATACCGCTCTTCCTCTTGGGGAGATTCCTGTGCCCAGTGAGAGCTCTTTGCTGGTACCTTTCTTGCAGGGATGGACTCAGAGGACAGAGGTCCACCCTCCCCATACCACTGAGTAACCCACGAAAGTGGCAAGTTTGCAAAAACACAATTCCATTGTGGATTAAGCACACAATCCTTTAGGCATATGAGACCTTGCTAGAAATACCCCTTGGCGTGCCCTGCGGAACATTGCGGTAGTAGACCTAATCTCGAACAGTATCAGGCAGTTTGTCCTGACACCCCAGCCTGTAGCCGGTTTGACACAGGAACCTACTGCCCACGGAACTATAGACCTCCCCCTGGCACCCGTCAATTTCGCAACTAGATCCTGTAATATCTCCTGGCCCAATGGAGCTGAAACCTATAACATCTACCCATGAGGCAGACGGTTGTCATGTTGGTGGGCAAGCACAGGGGGGTGGGGGGTGAGTGTGGTTCCATGCTGCTAGGTAAGAAGGGTCGGTATTCTACTGTCGGCAGCCTAATCTCCATGTAGCTCTGAGGTTTTCCCTACAGATGTCGCCTCCTCACACGGACCGATAGATACCCCCAAGCTGCAGGTCCCGTTGGTCAATAAAGGTCATTGTACCAGTGACATTACACCCACCACTAGTATGTTTGTATATCGGCAATGGTGGCCGAGAGGTAATGTTACGTAACTGTTATGGGATATTTGGAATAATATCAGTATTAGTAAGTACACTTACCTCTCATCAGCCAGAGAAGCCCACCTGATCAAACCTGCTTCCTCTAACAGCTGATATCATCTGATCAATCTCCAAAAGAGGGAGGATAATAAGGGGTACATGTGTACTAGAAGTCAACATCAGTTCCACATGGACCAACAGATGGTGCCACAGGACCATCAGGTTTTTCAGGATGAAATGAGTGAAACACAACTCGATTTCTTGGGCATTATGCCCAGACACAGAGGTCTTGGCAAAGGTGGTCGAGAGGTGAGTGTACTTACTTATACTGATATTACTCCCAATAACCAGTTTTAGGCCTACATCCAGGCATGTATTCTCTACTTCTATCTTTCCTAATGAGAGTGTACAGTCTACATCTTCATACAGTGCTTTCAAAATTTCTAGAAAGTTCCCATCAAATCCTAGTCCTCTTAGTTTTTCGTACAGGGCATCTCTCCATACCCTGTCATTACTAATGCGCGTTTTGCCCACTAGATGTCAGGTTTCGTGAATAGTCTCATGTGATCACAGGTAATATATCTCTGCTCTCTCATTTTATCCCATAAAAATGCACCTTAAATGTTATTTTATATTATATTATTATAATTCATATAATTTCACATTAATGAGAAATGGACCGCAACTCAGTAGTAATGCTAGTGTTTTCACTTTGTTATGTTACAGCAGGTTATCTTTCATTGCAGGTAAATTAACAAAGAAACGAGATAAGTGACTTGTAAAGCGATCTTAAAAACTAATGTGGTCTATCCCAAGAAGTGGTCCTCATACACAGTTCACATTGTATTTGTAAGGTATTGAGTTATTTGTTTGCAGAGCAAATGTAATTACTGATGCCTACATATATTCTGAGATTGAGTAAGTGAAGCACTGCTCAATTTTTTTGTTGATTGCACTGTTCCCTTTTTAATCGGTTCTTTTTCTGAATAGGCTGCCCAGCTCTGGTTGAAACAAAAAAAGTGCTCAAATACTAAATTAATAACTATGAACAATGCTTATGCAATAAAGGATATAGACAAAATAATGAGCCAGGGGAATTATATAGGTTAGAGGTACATGCTCTCTATGAACACAACTAATGCCAGAAAAAGTGGTCACATACGGCAGGTGGTCTTTCATTGCGAGTTAAAAAACACAAGTGCCTTGAAAAGCAGTCTGAAAAATTAATGTGGTCTCTCCCAGAGGTGGTCGTTATAGCAGGTGCCACTAAATTTGTTATGTATTCAGTTATTTTTTGCAGGGCATATGTACCGATTGAAGCCTGCATATATTCAGACATTGAGTAAATGAAGCCCTGCTCAATTATTAAATTGCACTGTTCAATTCTGAAATCTTTCCTCTCCTTTTCTGAATAGGATGCCTCACTCTGGTTTAAACAAAAAACCTGTAGTTAAAGTGCATAACTATGAAAGAATTAATTTGCAATAAAGGAGATAGACCAAAAAAAAAAAAAAAAAGAAGACCAGAATTATGTAGATACCTGCTTTCGATGACCACTCACAGTGCCAGATAAAAATTGTCAGATATGGCAGGTGGAAAAGTAATCAGACACAAGTGCCTTGAAAAGCTGTCTTAAAACCTAATGCAGTCTCTCAAAAGAGGTGATCTTTATAGCAGGTACCACTGTATTTGTAATGTTTTCATTTATTTGTTTGCAGAGAATATGAAAGTACTCATGCCTACATATATGCTGAGATTGAGTAAGTAAAGCACTGCTCAATTTTTAAACTACACGGTTCAATTCTGAAATCCCCCTCCTTTTCTAATTAGGCTATCTCACACTGGATGAAACAAAAACCTGTACCCAAATACTAAATTAGTAACTGCTAAACAACGACTATGCAATAAAGAAGATCTTAAAAGGTAATGTAGTCTCCCAACAGGTGGTCTTTATAGCAGGTGCCACCGTATTTGTACTGTTTTCAGTTATATGTTTGCACAGAAAATGGAAGTACCGATGCCTGCATATATTCAGAGATTGAATACGTAAAGTACTGCTCAAATTTTTAAATTGCACTGTTCCATTTTGAAATTAGGTTCTTCTTTCCTAAATAGGCTGCCTCACTGAAACGAAAACATGTAGTCAAAATTAAATAACTATGAAACAATGATATGCAATGAAGGAGATAGACAAAAAAGAAGACAGGAATTTTATGGGTGTAGAGGTACCTGCTCTTTAAGACCACCCACAATGGCAGACAAAAGTGGTCACATATGGCGGGTCATCTTTCATTGCAAATAAATTAACAAAAATAAGACACAAGGGCCGTAAAAAGCGATCTTAAAAACTAAAGTGGTCTCTCCCAAGAGGCAGTCTTTATGGAAGGTAGTACTGCATTTGCAATGTATTCAGTTATTTGTTTGCAGAGAATATGAATTACTGATACCTACATATATTCAGAGATTGAGTAAATGAAGCACTGCCCATTTTTTTTAAAGCACTAAAAGAATAAGTATAGCACTGCTCAATTTTTAAATTGCACTGTTCTATTTTGAAATTAGGTTCTCCTTTCTGAATAGGCTACCTCACTCTGGTTGAAACAAAAACCTGTAGTCAAAAACTAAATAACTATGAAACAATGATATGCAATAAAGAAGATCTTCAAACCAATGTGGGCATCCGAAGAAGTGGTCTTTATAGCATGTACCACTGTATTTGTAATGTATTCGGTTATTTGATTGCGGAAAATATGCAAGTACTGATGCCTACATTATGTACATATAATTAGATGTTGAATAAGTCAAGGACTGCTCAATTTTGCATTGTTCCATTTTGAAATTAGGTTCCTCAGTTCAGAATAGACTGCCTGACACTGGTTGAACCAAAAAACTACTGATAAACAAAATCGACTGCTTTGTAAAAGATTCTGGGGTGAAGGTGATACGCATAAGCAAAAGAAGAAAGGTGAATTAGATATTTTTAGCAAGCCAAATACTTTGTTTTATCTTGATTAAGAATTGGACCTGCTACATCAATAAATTTCTTTTTCAATCCAATGGGATGTCGATCCAATGAAAGCAGCTTTAGCTTTATCACTGTGATATTCTTCACATTTCTTGGCTAGAACTGTTCTCTGCATTACACTGCGATCATTACACAGATTTGTCGCTTTTCGCACATCCAATAATGCTTCTATACATTCTATTTCTATCTTGTCTTTTTCTGGCTCTTCGTTTCGAGGGAGAAAATGTCAAACTTTTGTTAAAACAGATTAAAATGCTACAAATGTGATTTTTGTTTTATTATTAGGCATAGGTGTATCAAAATCTCGTAATATACTTATATTCACAGATTGATTAGGTAAGAATTGCTCAATCAGTATTATTTTCTTTTCAATTTTATATTTTTTGGCACGATTCCATTTGAAAAATGGTCTTAAAAACTTATGGGGCCTCTCACAAGAGGTGGTCTTTAGAGCAGGTATTTGTAAAGTATTCAGTTAATTTTTGCAGAGATTATGTAGATAACAATACCTATATTAAGAGAGAGAGAGAGGAAGCAAGTACCGTTCAGTTTTCTAATTGCAGTGTTCAATTCTGAAATCATGGTTCTCCTGTTCTGAATCGGCTGCATCATTCTGGTTTTAAAATACTAAACTGCACACATAATGTAGCACTCTGTCAAATTAAGATTATGTGGTGAAGAAGGTAGGTCTATACAAGAGACACGTGAACTGGAATGTAGAGATCTGAAAGCAAATCCAGAATTGATAAAATATGTAAAATATGCTGAATTTTGGTTAACACAAACCAAAATGCTACAAAATTTTATCCTTGCTTCATTTGTGATGGGTATATCATAATTTTATTATATACTTATATTCAGCGATGGATTTGGCAAGCATTGCAATATTATATTTATTTGATAAATTATTTTTATGTATTGCATGATTCTATTTCGAAATCATAGTTCTTTTCTGAGTAGCCCAACTCTGGTTAAATAAGCAGAAATAAAAGTTCACTCAGAAAGTAAATAAATAATTGTATTATGAAATCACAATGATGCTGGGAAAGACACGGGGAAACAAGCGTGTATGGGTCTAGAGCTCTGACACATATATGAATAAATGATAGTATAATTGGGAGGATAAAGACACAAGGAGATGTGCGTTTACATATGATTTTATTTTGCAAAGTTATTAAGGAAGTAATGCAGGAAGATGTATATACACCTTATTCGTAATGATATAATCACTGATTCTGATATTGAAAACTGATATAAATAAAGTGGAATTGCTAGATGGGTCAACGTGACCAAGCCTTCTTCCGTTTTTGCAACTGATTGTAGTTTTTCTTGTTTTTATTAATGACATGTACCATCCATGTAAATGTTGGAAATGAATACTTAAGGCACAGATTGATATATAACCAGAGTACTCAAAATAAACTTTCAAAAGGTATTGTTCTACTTTCCTGTGGCACATTCTGGTCTAAAACTTGTCCTCACCAATTTTCTTGATTATACCACAGTCACAATTACTAAAATTTTGTAAATTTGTAAAAAGTACCAGAACCTCACATGTGGACCCATATACATTTGTTATGTAATACTATAAATGGCATCAGCAATACCAAATGAACTTACATTGTAGTGCATTTCATTATAAAAAATATAGCATTTTGAATATTTTTTCAGCACTTTGACTTATCCTTTATGGATCTACAATCATCTTATATTCATTATTGAATATATACGCCTTTTCAGAACTGATTAAAGAACCAATTCAAACTTTAAGGACAGAGGGACCTTAAAATTGGGTCTCGGTCAGTCATATTATGCGACATGCTATTTTCACTAAAATACGTATATCTTGTAACACTGTTTTGACCATCATCTGTATTATATGCTGAGGCAACATTTCACGACAATCCATTAAAAGGAAGAATGCTAGAATGTTAGCAATTATCACATTATGATCCACATATTATGTAATACTGCAGATGGTGCCACTCATACCAAATCTGATCTAGATTTCAGCACACTTGATAAGTCCTTAAAGTTCTATGCAAATAACTTAATAAACCGACAATTTCACCATGACTTCATATTTATTTACTATGCTTGGTGATCCTTATAAAGTTTATTCTCAACTATAGTAACGGACAATATTCTTGTCGTACACTATATATATAGTAAAGGAAAAGCAAACATTTCAGCAATGTAAAATATTAAGTTTAATGCATTTTCAACACTTTCATGGAACATACTAGGTGGCACCACCAGTTCTTCATTCAAAGCAGGATTTTGTCTCCTGAATACCTTTACATTCACTATTAAATGTACAAGCCTCATCACCAAGTCACTTTCCTGACTGTGTACACCTGCTGACCTTGAAAAACTAGCTTAAGCTCAACTACATTATGTAACATTCCAACTTTAGCTCCGCTACATATATCATACAAATTTGGTTAGACTAGATTTATCATTTGCTGTTTCAACATTCTTTGCTTCAGAATTAGCATGAGCCTAAAGATGGCATGACCAGTAACACATTTGTTTAACCTGCCCCATAAGTTCACAGATTTTATGAAATCTACAAAAAAACAACAACAAAAAACACAACCCCCCCAATTCAGTGGTGCTATATAAGGCCATATAAGCTTTGGGACTCTGCGAGTCACCAAAGTTAAACCATTTTACTCCAAAAATTAATTAATTAGCAGATATTTGTTACGTAATAAGTAATTTGTATGAAAGGATATTGAAGGTACCAGTACCTAATTCAGAAATTGAGTAAGCACTGCTCATTTTTTAAATTGCACTTCATGCATTCAATTTTAACGTTCTAGTTTTCTTTCTGAATAGTTGCGTCTCTGGTTGAAACAATAAATTTGTACTTAAATTATTTCCAGAGGAGCTGATGTTACTACAATAACCCAGATGTCTAAAGTCTGATGTATTTCGCAGATTGTCCTGTAAATCACTAATGCATAACAAGTGAACATGTCTCTGCGCATCATGGTTCTTTGAATTGCATTTCCCTAATCTATAGAGAACAATGCAATTGTCCATAAAAACATTTACTGATTCAGCAGTGAGCAATATGGAAAGTACTGCAGCTAATGCTTTTGCTGTAATGA
Source organism: Hermodice carunculata (assembly GCA_964020975.1). Lineage (NCBI taxonomy): Eukaryota > Metazoa > Annelida > Polychaeta > Eunicida > Amphinomidae > Hermodice > Hermodice carunculata. The sequence goes on from OZ026619.1 coordinate 93,787,768, forward strand.
TGGGAATATCTCCAAAACAGGCCAACCAATGGCGTGTGCACACATGTATTCATTCCAGTATCAAGGTCCTGAGTTCTGCAGTGCTGGCTGATGGAACATTCAGCCATCCACCACTGGCAATTTCCTTAGCCCCCATCTTGTTGACTTTTTTCTTTCATCACTATCATACGCAGGGCAACCTGTTTTAAAAAAGAAAAGTCAATTTAAATGATATGAATGATCTGTCCATCGAAATTGAATCCATACAGAAATCAGAGAAAAACTGGACTTCATTGAATTGCGTTCTATCCTTAGCTACAAGATGTACCATCTTAGAAACTGCCCAATAAGACATAAGACAGGTAGCATAGGTCATACAAATTAGTATTGTCCTTCTACGCCCCCTCCCCCCTCCCATCAGACAACGAGTCTGTAACGTTAAATGTTTTGAAAATGATGTCCCTAGTAACATGGACCTCATATAGTACTTATTAGTATTTATTTGAAAATTGATGAGGGCATGCTTAAACTAAATTGAACAACTGACTACACTGAGCATATTATTTAGTGTTTCTGCCCATATATAGCAGTCCTGGAAAACACGGTAGCACAAGTTGATGAGAATTACCATGAATTTCCTCTGCCTCATGTTTGTTTATTTATTTATACATATATTAATTAATTATTCTCTTACTAGGCCACGTGTCTCACAAAGGACCGCGACAGGTAAGCAGTAAGCCACAGAATTATTATATACCTGACTGCATTGTTGCACAAATAAAACAAAAAGGCAACATTATCTATTGGTTTCAATGATAAGGAAAATCTATGAGTCAGTTCATAATTACTGAACTTTTATCATGCCAAATGCTGTCCATGCTGAACTTAATGCCAACCCTGGACTTCCTTGACCACACGAAATTCATCACATTTGTACAGCTCCACCCCAAAACTGGCAAAACGGGTCTGATACAATGGCTTGACATTGGATAGATAGTATGCCTTGCAAACATGACAATGTACTTTTGAGCCTGCCTTGCAAACATGGCAATGTACTTTTGAGTATCCTTTATTATTTTTCTTGAAAAAGCTTATGCATAATTTTAATATTATTCAGCATTATATTCCATTCTTTATGAAAAGCATATTTTTCGCTTCCTTTCCTCAAGTAGCATAAATTTTGCATTTCTCTCAACATTATGTTAAAAGATTGCTCCCTATTCATAAAATAATTTGTATATATTCTGATTTTAAAATTTAATTTACCAAGTCCAGGGCGTCATCTGACTCTTCATTCCAACCCAGAAATGAAATGCAATTTCTGAAGACCAGGTCACAAGACGTTCTTTTACACATGGAAATCCATTTTCCAAGATGGCCCTTTCAGTGTTGCCACCAAAGCTTAATTGTAAAATAATGACCTAATGGTTCAAACAGTGGCATTAAAGCACATTCCACACTAGTTTTATCAAAATTTCAAACTGGCATGTGTTACTGAGCAAAAAATTAGAAGAAGAAGAACTATTCTCTTTTCCTTTCTCGTTACATAGATGGTGCGCACAAATATTTTCAAGTCTCTTTATGTCCTATATGAACCCTGTATTGATGAGAAAGGGGTGTGTATACAATAACACTTACCTACATGTACTTTTTCTTTGCATTCAAGAAGTTGATCACCCTACTTGGTTTCTTGCAGAAAGCAGGCCTAGTATGAAAAGTATTTAATTATTTATTGAATCAGTAATTTATACTATCGTACCTTCTACAAAGTCTGGCATGAGATATTGTCAGATATTGTAATATTTATGACACATGTACTACCTTTTCATGGCAATTGACTTCAAAGTTTGTAATTTTATGTTTGGTCATTTTGTATAGAATGAATATATGAATAAAGACTGTTCTTGGTATAATCCTTCTTATCTATAGTTGTTTTAAACACCAACTGTATGGGTGGAAATCCGGGCTCTGCCAAATAGTTTGTTGCCCACCCAGATAAAGTGGATGTCCATTTGGACTTGTAAACTTCAATGTGAACCTGTCCTTGTCAAATAGGATTGCCTTGATGGGGAGCCCTGATTGAAGTTCGTGCCCATTCATTTATTCTATCCAACCCAACTCTACTCTTGGTGCATCGTTTCCCCTATGCCATATGGTGCAGTTCGGCTTCATTGCCCGGAAAATCTGAGCAAGTTATGAAAATGATCTCGTCAAGACCTGCGGTAAAATGTTTGCATCACTCACTCTCTGGGTTTGAATGCTAGCAACTTGTGACAGCCGCATTCAAAATTGCTTGCTCTGCGTTTTATCTCTGGTAAGTCCCCAAAGCATGAAGTATGCAGCCATCTTTTGCATATGTCAAACTGTATCATCCCCTGCAATTCCTTCTTGTTGCAAGATTAGTAGATTGCTGCAAGACATTCATCTTCTTTCTTTGTTTCTTTCGCTGATACTTTGGCAGGAGGGGAATATAATGTATCTATAATAAAATGAAATCAACTGACACTGTTGTTAGTGAATAATCTAGAATCACCCGAGACTTCCGTAATTGAATAATCCAGTCAGAGTAAAAAATAAATCATCTGGTCTCTGCAAAACACTGTGATTCTTCTGATACCCTCTGGATATAATTATAGAATCAAACCTGTCCTCAGGGACGGACCACCCCCAGATCTTTTCCAGAGTGGTCACTCAGGACCGATGCTCTCTTAAGAAAGGGTCAAGGATTAGACTGAGGGATCCTGATAGCAGGCTTGTCATATATTAAAAATCACGTGATATCATTGCCTTCTCTATCTCTCTCTCTCTCTCTCTCTCTCTCTCTCTCTCTCTCTCTCTCTCTCTCATCAATGGTGACTTTATGGTGGGAAATCAGTATTCCAGTCACCCGATCAAATAATGCAGACAAAATGTCCTTTCATATGGAAAAGTAACAATGAGATGAATGGAGTTAAGTCCGATGTACTGCTGATTTGTGTTACAGTACTTTCTTTTTACCTGTACAACTTTTTGTAGCCTACTCCACAAAAGATTATATAATCATTTTAAGCAAAACAAAAGTATACCACCACATCAAATTGGCTTTAGAAAACAAAGCAGGACCTCTGATCAAATTTTAACTCTCAAAACTCTTATTGACAAAGATATGAACCAATATACAGGCAAAAAGCTTTATGTCTGTTTCGTTGACTTTAGATGTGCGTTTGACGCTGTGTGGCATCACGCTTTACTGCACAAACTAATGATCGTGGATGTTGGCGGTCTTTTTTGAGTCTTCTTGAATCAGTGTATCAAAATGTAAAGTATTGTATCAAGACAAAGAACGGCATTATGGAATCTTTCTCATCAAATATTGGTGTAAAACAAGGCTGTGTTCTTAGCCCTCTACTGTTTAATTCATTTCTCACAGATCTACCAGATGTCTTTAACTATGAATATGACCCTGTTACCATCCGTGACATAAATGTGTTTTTGTCTTGATTTCCCAATCTGCTAAAGGGCTACAACAGTCTCTCAATAAACTACATGATTACTGTCACACATGGAAATTGACTATCAATACTTCCAAAACAAAGGTTATGATTTTCCACAAAGAGGGAAGAAAAAATGTCAAAGATATTTTCCATTGTGGAGTTGACCAGATAGACGTTGCTGACTAGTATTGCTATTTTGGAATTAAATTCTATGCCTTGGGAGTGTTCACGGTTGCAATTAATAAGCTGCATAATCAAGCATGTAAAGCTCTATGCAAGTTAAGAGACTTTCCAACAAAAAATAATGTTAAATAGAGCAACCAAACTATTCAGGACGCTCATATATCCTGTATTATTTTATGGCAGTAAAGTATGGAGCGTATCCCTGCTTAAACTCACTGCTAGTAGTATATGTAAACCTTTACGTCGTTTGTTCAATTTGTCTCTATTATCAGGTGAATTCCCGAGCCAGTGGAAGAAATCAAATACATGCCCAGTTTTCAAAAAATCAGATATGCAACTAAAGTCAAATTATCGTCCTTTCTCCCTCCTATGTAATGTATCTAAAGTTTTTGAGAGACTCGTATATAATGCACGAGACGAGTACTTAATGGGAAATACTGTATTGAAAGATCGAAACTTTGGTTTCGTTTCTAAATATTATACCATTAATCAACTAGTAAGTATTGTACACAAAATATATAATGGTCTTGAACTCCAAAAAGAGGCTAGGATGGTCTTCTTAGACATCTCCAAAGCATTTGACCGGGTATGGCACCAGGGCCTCTTGTTCAAGCTAAGACAACTAGGCATTACAATCCCCATGTCCTCAAATGGGTCGAAAGTTACCTAAGTAATCTTCAACAGAGAACTGTTATACACGGTCAGTTATCTTCATGGTTCCCTGTTGAGGCTGGGGTCCCTCAGGGCTCCATTCTCGGCCCCCTTTTGTTCCTTGTTTATATTAATGACATTGTTGATGATATCACATGTGACATTAGACTTTTTGCCGATGATACAAGTTTCCTCTAATTCATGACCCCGAGGCATCAGGCACTCATATGAATACTAATCTTGGGCATCTTCGAAATTGGGGCAGACTTTGGCATGTCTCGTTTAATGCTCTAAAATCCCTAGCCCTTCTGTTCACTTGTAAACAGATAAAAGTAAATCACCCAACACTATATCTCGGAAACTCCGCAATACCTGAGACCACAAACCATACTCACTTAGACATAACACTATCTCATAACTTAAAATGACACTCTCATATTAACCGCATTGTTACAAGAAGCTAGCAAACTCCTTGCACTCCTGAAGCGACTTAAGTTTAAACTCTCCAGGAAAACCCTTGAGAAACTGTATCTTACTATGGTTCGCCCCATCTTGGAGTATGAGTGTGTTCTTTTCGACAACTGCACCCAAGAACTGTCTGACTTGCTTGAAGGGTTGCAGTGCGAAGCTGCCAGGATTTGTACTGGAGCTGTAAAATTTACCTCTTGCGATTGCCTGCTGGCTGAAATTGGATGGGAGCCACTTTATAACCGGAGAAAAGTTTTCAAATTATTATTTTTGTACAAAATTCTGAACAAGCTTTCCCCGCACTACCTTTACGACCTTATACCAAATTATGTGCTTGTTCAAATACGCCGTCCATTAAGAAATCCCACAGACCTGAAACAAATTAAATGTAGAACTGACCCTTTATACTCCTCTTTTCTCCCTTCTAGCATTAGGTCATGGAATGACCTGCCGCCGGCTGTAAGAAATTCATCCTGTCTCTCTACCTTCAAATTGAAATTTAAAAAGCTACTTTTCTTTCAACACGAAATTCCGCCTTATTTTTCACACGGCAAACATTATGCTAATAATATTGTTCAGACCCAGCTGCGCCTGGGTAAGTCAAAATTAAACTCACATTTGGTTGATATAAATATTGTCCCATCTGCAGCCTGTTCATGTAGTCACCCAGTCGAGGATACTTTCCACTTCTTTTTTCATTGCCCGCTTTGCAATCCTCAAAGAAGTAAACTTATGAAAGCTGTTGTTAACGTGCTTGCTCCAGGTGTTGAGCCAAGTCGATTGATTCAGCTTGTCCCAGATAGACTATTCGAAAGTTTGTTAAATGGCAGTACAGATCTAAGGAATGAACTGAATGTTATTATTTTTTCTGCAGTGCAATTTTATTTATCGGAATCAAGAGACTTCAATTACTGATTATAGTTACACTTGCTGTATAGTATCTTATAATTTTGTTAACAAACAGGATTTTGTGGTGTCCTGTGCGTCGTGTGACGTTTCACAATCAGTCCTTGATTTGTGACTTCCATTACTATTATTGTTTCAGGTACAAGTTTGTTTAAATGACAGTGTGAGCATGGGCCTACTTTCAGATAGTAGATCCATGGTCTGAGCCACGTGGTGACGTGTAGATTGGACTTTGTTTTTCAACGTGCATAGATTTACATACAATACATGTATTCGTTTTATTGCATTTGTGTACGCTACCCTGCACGGTCATGGCGGCTCAAGCAGTATCAAAAGGCTGCCCAAGAATTGTAAGAAAGACGCCAAGTGTGTATCGTATATATTTTTGAGCTGTTGCGCCAATACGCGGAGCAGACTGTTTTGTGTCTGTCCTCCAGTCGGAGGTTTTTTTTTTTTATTTTGTCTCCCTCTTTGCCAATATTCTGTAGTCAAGTTCCATTATTGCCCCGTGTGATCTAACCCACATTTCTCCCGTACACTGCTGTCCAGATATTTGATCTGAGCATAATTTACCCGTCCTTGCCACCCAAGCTCACACGTCCCCTGTGGGATGCAGGACAGTGCACTGGTCACGAAATGTGACATGCAGTAACATGTGTGATGAAACCGTTTTAGTTAGCAAAATGGTGGTACAAAATGTGTTAAGATCTTACAGTATTTCATATCATGCATAAAGTATTGAGCTGATACTGAAGAGCCTAAATGGGTCACGGTGCAATTATTATGAATTGTGTGTTACATATATAATCATAATTGAAGATTTTTTTTTTCAAACGGTTTTCCGCTGCAGATGTTCTGAAACGCATGTTTACCGTATGTATAGTACTTCGGATAATGCATTGTTGCTTATTATTTATAGTTACAGATTGTTTTGTAAATTTTCCGGGGGGGGGGGGGGGTGTACAGATAATATCAAGCAAGGCACGCTTAAATGTCACACTAAGATATCTCCTTTTCAGAAAAAGTCATACTTTCTGTTATTGTTACAGAGTTTCCTATTTTTGAGTTAAATCCAGATACAGCTCTTTTCTCTCATAAACATTGCGCCAACCCTATTTTCAGTTACTTTTGCATCTGTGTCTCTCTTTTTCATGTGCATTTTCTTATTACATGTCATGTTACCATGTTACCCTCAACGACATTCATAAAACGCCTGACTCTTGTCAGTCCATGCAAAGCTTACATGCAAATGACACATTGGAAACAATTATTTGGTGTTGTGTGCTTCTATACACCATCCGTTGACTTCGTTGGTATTCTGCGAAATATTACACTGATAAGTGCCTGCATCTTTGCCATATTTACATTTCCTTGGTTTATAAACAATGGGCATTAGTATTGATCAATACCGAGTGGCCATAGGTCTCTTCTCTAATAATTATACCCGTTTTATGGTACACTTCCATCCAGGTCCACGTGTTGAAAACCAAATAATATGCTCATACTCCTCATTGGCTTTTCTACACTTACACACACTTCTCTGCGTTTTTTCCTGTGTAAAGCACCTTATATTATTCCTTTGTACGTTCTTCCTGTCTTCAATCGACGTTCACGCGAACCCCGGTCCCACACTTAACTCAAACAACCACCTGAAATTCTTTCATTCTAACGTCCGCAGCATACGAAGTACATGTAAACTTGACGAAATTCATCTCTTGGCCCAATCAGGTAACTTTAACATTATTGCTCATCTGAAACCTGGCTGGATGAACATTACCCCGATCACCTCCTCCTCCTCGAGGACTTCCAACCTCCGTATCGTTCAGACCGCACAACGGGAAGAGGCGGTGGGGTCCTGACGTTTGTTCACTCTTCTCTACCGTGTGTAAGACGCCCGGATCTTGAAAGTATAGATTGCGAATGCGTCTGGGTTGAAATTTCGACCCAGGGCGGGAAAGTATTATTTGGTAACTATTATCGTCCACCTAGCCAGTCTGCAGAAATCCGTGACGCGTTTCTCGAGTCTCTGGCATCTTCTATTTCCTCTGCCATTGAATGCAACCCTCACCTTTTAATTGTAACTGGCGATTTCAACGACAGGTGCGCCAATTGGAACTCCCAACATGAGGACAGCGATTTAGGTTTATCTCTGGTCAACCTTGTGAATCGATACAATCTCTTTCTACTTATAGATGAACCCACTAAGATAAGTGAATACTCGAATAATTATTTAGACCTTATCATTACTGATTCCCCAGGTCTTCTTCTGGACTCTGGAACCCTTGCTCCAATCTCAAATTCTGACCACTGTGTAATCTTTCGTTCTTTCTCCCTTTCCCTTCACAAGGACATTTCTACAAAAGATCAGTATGGGACTTCAATAAAGCAAATTTTTGTGACCTCAATGCTGCCCTTTCTACAGCACCTTGGAAAATTGCTCATGATGTCTTCGATTCTATTGATGATGCCGTATCCTACTGGTCTAATCTCTTCCTATCTCCTGCAAAGGACTTTATTCCCTATAAGAAAGTCACCATTCGCCCTAAAGACAAACCTTGGATAACTGCAGACATTAAAAAACATATTAGACGTCGAAATCGTGCATAGAAACGCTTCAAGAGAGCATCGAACCAACCACGCCCCCATAATTACGACCTTCACCTCAAGATTGACAGGTTATACCAATTTTACAAAAAATATCGCAACAAGGTTGTGACCATAATAAGGAAATCTGTCTCTTCTTACTTTTCCAATCTCCAGCTTCGACTTGATGAGATTGAGAAAGACATTAATCCGAAACAATGGTGGAGCCTGTCCAAGTCTGTTCTGGGATGCAAAATTCACCTAGATATACCCCCAATCATTGACGATAACAAAATCGTATCATGCATCACGGAAAAATGTGAAATATTTAACTCTTACTTTGCCAGCCAGTGCAAAACACACCCTGACGCTGATGCCCCACCCCTGCCCGATTTCGCGTTCCGAACTGAGGCACGTCTACGCAATATTACCATTAATGAAGACAGTGTCAAGAAAGTTCTATCTTCCCTGAGGCTATCCTCAGCATCAGGCCCAGATAACATATGGAACATCCTACTTAAGAACACAGCAGATTCGATATGTAAACCACTTACAAAAATCTTCCAACTTTCTCTCAGCCTTTCTTTCTTTCCCAATGCTTGGAAGAGATCCAATATATGTCCTGTCTTCAAAAAGGCCAACAGACAGATTAAAAATAATTATCGTCCTATTTCTTTGCTCTGTAATGTTTCAAAGGTGTTTGAACGACTGGTCTTTAATGCACTCTATGAATACTTGGCACAAAATAACCTACTCACTTCCAAAAATTCTGGCTTTAAGGCCAATGACTCTACTATCAATCAGCTTGTGTACATCCTTCACAATATCTACAACAGCCTAGAACAGTCCAAAGAAGCCAGAATGGTGTTTCTAGACGTATCCAAGGCGTTCGACAAGGTTTGGCATCCCGGTCTCCTTATTAAACTTCGACAACTCGGCATCTCCGATAATCTTGTAGCATGGATTGATAGTTATCTTTCAAACCAATCCCAACGAGTGATTATTCATGGCCAAGCTTCATCATGGCTACCTATTGAAGCTGGCGTGCCCCAGGGTTCCGTCCTGGGTCCACTTTTCTTTCTTGTCTATGTTAATGACCTAGTTGACAATATTACATGTGATGTCAGACTTTTTGCTGACGACACCAGAGAAACTTCTAATCACTTGAATATTAATCTCTCTGTTATACATAACTGGGGAAAGTTGTGGCGTGTTACCTTTCACGCTTTAAAGTCTCTTTCTGTCATATTTTCAACCGAACTTGTTAAACCCCACCATCCACCCGTTCGTCTTGGAGACTCTGAAATACTTGCGGCAGACTCACACATTCATCTTGGTATTACTCTCAATAGCAATTTATCCTGGCATGCTCACATTACTCGTATTACTACCAAAGCAAGCCAGCGAATTGCCCTTCTGCGTAGATTCAAATATAAACTTTCCTGCAAAGCTCTGATTAAACTTTATTTAACTATGGTTCGACCAATTCTTGAATATGGTTGTGTGCTCTTTGACAACTGCGGTCAGGGACTTTCCAATCTTATTGAATCCATACAGTTTGAAGCTGCCAAAATATGCACAGGTGCATTAAGGCACACATCACGCGCCAATGTCTTACGTGAACTTGGTTGGACAACACTCGCCAGCAGGAGGAAGTATTTCTAGTTACTTCTTTTTTACAAAATGTATCACAACCTAACACCCTCCTATCTCTCTCATTTAACTCCTCCTACTTTTAATGCTCGAAACCTCCGCCACACTAGCTCCATACGTCCCATCAATTGCAAAACTAGCCGCTTAGACAAATCCTTCCTACCTGACGCTATCAAACTGTGGAACAATCTTCCCTCCGATATAAGAGACTCAATTTCCCTCCAAATATTCAAATCAAAGCTGAAATAAACACTACTAGCAGTGGATCATGTTCCTGTTCACTATACCCAAGGACACAGATTTGCCAACATTTGTCATACCCTGCTGCGTCTTGGATTCTCGAGACTTAACTTTGATCTCTTTAAAGTCAACATCATCCCACAGCCTACATGTTCGTGTTCCTACCCCACTGAAGATCTGCAACATTACCTGTTCTTTTGTCCAAAGTATTCAACTTATAGAATTAGACTCCTCAACTCCATCATCCCTATTATTGCTCCCAGCGTCCACCCAAATCTGATTATACACACAGTGAGTAACAGACTAGCTCATATTCTTGTCTTTGGTAGCGACCAATTGTCCATTCCCTTCAACATACAAATATGTGATGCTTTCCACAGATACATCGTAGATACAAGACGCTTCATATCTTAGTTCTGTTATGCATAAGCAGTAATTTTCAATTGAGTTAGTCGCTGATTTACATAATTCTTACTTCCCAAATGTCCTTTATGAAATTTCCTACCGCTAGTCCGTATTATTGTGAACAGGGAAGTATATGTGTACATTCTACCTGCAGTTAACTATTTTGCTTAGTTTTGCATTTTGATGACTACTACTACTGTGATTTTTGTATGCAGGGTACAAATCTGAAGCATGTGTACAGCTTCTCTGCTAATTGGGTAACTTTGTTCTTGTTTTGTCCTGTGTGTTTTGCAATATACGTTTTGTGTGTCACTCTATGTTCTGGAGAACCCCTCGATTAGTGACATCTCGATGTACTATAGGGCGATCCAGTTGAAATAAATATGTTTAAATTAAAAAATACATATCAAGTGCGTCATTTATGTACTGGAGATCCTCTCGATTAGTTGCTATATAACTATTAGGTTATCCAGTTTTTGAAATAAATACGTTTACAATACAACGTATCACATAATTATCAATCGAATGTCACAGTGACAACGCTGGTCTAAGATGTTGTTACAAAGTAACATTGTAACAAAACATCAGTGTGTTTAACCATTTTGATTCAATTGATGGAAACAATGGGTGGAAAACATGGACAAACAATGACCGATCTTGTTCCATACCCAGGTGTAGGGTTGAGCAGACTATAACAGGTTGATTTAGCTGGCCACTGTTATGTGTATGTCCAATTACTACTTTATATTGCGAAGTGTTTAATCCCATAACCAGATAATATTTTTTTTGGATAGCTACAACATTCCCGCCTCATCCACACAGCTGCCAAGACCAGTGGGCGGCTGGCCTTTCATCTTTTTTAGTCATGTGCCACTGTTTGTGACAGTCCACGACCAGCTCCCGATAAACGGGTGTAGAAAATTCCATCTCATTGTACCTTTGTCGTTCATAGGGAACCAGAAAATAAGGAGTCACAGGCAAATATTTACCATTGTTACATAATGGATACCATCTGAAATAGAGGATATGATAAACACGTGCATTGATGACAATGCATACGGAAACGTAAATGACTGCCCTCCAAGGGTCGTGAGGTTATTCCTGGGTAGAGTTATAGTTATACTGATACTGAAAGCTATATTCATAAATGCAAACTTATGTTTCATCATCCACAGACCACACATATGGGAAGGGAAAATTAACTGTTTGTTTGGATTTTTATAGGCTGTAGCTGTTTCCGTGAATGCTAGAATTTGAAATACTATAAGACCTGGCTCATCCTGACGCAAATTCCAATTTATTGCATTAATGCTTGTCCTTATTAAATGGAATTCCAAAAGTTTTGACAGGAAATATCTCTTTTGCAACAAATTATCATTCCCCAGCCGGCAAGTTGGGATCGTCTGGGTGTACCACGGCTGCACTCCCTGCAGTACTGGTGATGGTAAGGTTCTGGGCGTCCCCTCATGTGTGTAAGGCTGAATGATCTTTTCCTCTGCTGCTTCAGCTTTTCTAATTAATTCTTCTTTATCGTCAGCAGACCACGTACATAAAAAACTCAATTCATACTCTCCAGAATCACTATGCTCTGTTGTATCTGCCTTAACTCTTGGTAAACTGAAGGTGCTCTGGCTTAGAACTCATACATCATGGCCAGAGGGTTGCGTTTGTGACGTCAGTAACACTTTCCCACATCGGGCCATGATCGGAGAAAATTCGCGCGCTTTGCTGTCGCAAATGTGATGCACTTTTGGACCTAAAAAACACTATTCAAAAATGAACTTTAACATTTTGGTTTCAGATATCGTGTCTAACGACACTAAACATCACCTTTCTAATTTATGGTACCCATTCAATCAATAGGATCTTTAACGGTTAGTCAACAGCTTTCAGCAAAGCGATGTGGGCACCAAAGTCGCTCAGAATACGCCAAGGGAAGCTGTGTGCTCACTATATTGCTCATTTTATCATTTGTAAGTAAAGCGTAACTTTGGAAAAAATAACACTTTACTTTTGGTCAAAGTAACGCGTTACTTTGGGTAAAAGTAACACGTTACTTTTGGTCCTTGGGTCAAGGTTATGCGTTTCTTTTGGTCAAAGTAACGTGTCAGTTTGGTTGAAAATAATGCGTTACATTTGGTCGAGGTAACTTGTACCTTTGAGCAAAAAATAACGTGTTACTTTTGATCAAAGTAACTTTACCTGGGTAACAAGTAACGTGTACTTAAAGGAACATGTAACTTGGGTAAAAAGTAACGAGTTACCTTGGGTCAAAGTAACACGTTACTTTGGGTAAAAAACGTGTTTTGTTCAAAGTACAGCATAGCTTCGGGTAAAAGTAACTTTTGGTCAAAGTAACGTGTAACTTTGGATAAAAGTATTTTGTAACTTTTAACACGTTACTTTGGCAAAAGAAATGCGTTGATTTTGGTCAGAATGACATGTTACCTGGAGTAAAAATAACGTGTTGCTTTTGGTCAAAGTATAGTGTTACTTTTGGTCAAAGTGACACGTTACCTGGGTGAAAGTAACGTGTAACTTTGGGTAAAAAGTAACTTGGTACTTTGGTTCAGTAACACGTTACTTTGGGTGAAAGTAACGTGTAGCTTTGGGTGAAAGGTGACGTGTTACTTAAGTTAATTTTTGCCCTGCTGGCCGCCCATACTTTGGGTAAAATTAACGTGTAACTTTGGGTAAAAAGTAACGTGTTACTTGAGTTGTTTTTTGTCCTGTTGGCCACCCATAAGTCTGGTCAAAGTAACACGTTACCTCAGGTAAAAGTAACGTGTAACTATTGGTAAAGGTAACGTGTTACTTAAGTAAATATTTGCCCTGTTGGCCGCCCATCCTATGGGTCAAAGTAATGTGTAACTTTGCGTAAAAAGTGACGTGTTACTTTAGCTCATTTTTACCCTGTTCATCGGTGGATGGGGGGGGGGGGGGGTCGGGGTTCGATTGACCCTCCCTCTGCGATGTAAAAATAGATAGGATAAATAATTTTAAGAATGGTAAATAAAATAAAAAATGAGTTGGCTTATTACCGCCGCTTTCAAATTAAATTTACTGTCTGGATGTGTATCCAAGCATCTATGTGTATGATCTTTAAACTTTTCATACTTTCATAAGCCTATATAATCGTTACGTTTCAATATACATCCTGTGTGCTTTTTGGTATTAAAAGGCTATATATTACATCAAAGGCTTGGTCTACGCAATATTTTAACTCATGTTACTGATGTTGCCATTATGGTTATGACTTTTGGTCATTTTAATTTGAAACGAGTGGCAGATTTGTCAGATCGCTAATTGAGTCACGCATAATTATCATACAGGAGGCCAGTCATTACGCCTCTTACAATGTATCCTGATACGTATCCGTGTAGTTACGTTTGGTACATCATCAGAGCTGTCTTTCTCTTCATCTTTTCGTTTTAGTTTATGAAAATAAAATTTTTGGAATTGTCTAGTCTTAATCTAACAGTTGGGACACATTTCGAAGAATTATTGTGCTAATTGTTAAATATGGTGAAACATGGGGAAGTGCTTTGAAGTGGCTTTCTTTTTTATTTTGTTTATGCAAGAATAGCACCCTATGGAAAAGCAGGGTTGGTTTAAACATATTTTATTAATCAAATACAATATAAACATCTTCACACTGTAATAACAACAATTGGGAAGGAGGGCTATGCCCTATATTAATCCCTCTTGTAGAGAAAGGACGCTTGGAACAGGACGACACATGACGCACGGCAATTACACAATCACTTAGAATGATCAAATGTGCGTAGATGATCAATAGCAACACCTGGCAGGAATAAGTGATCGTGTAAGAGACACAAAAGAAGATGACAGATACAGGGACAGGACAGATAGGGGGCTAAGAACTGTCTCTACTAAGTATATATTTGATCAAAATTAAGATTCGAACCCACAGGCAAAAAAAAAAAAAAAAAAGCAAGTTGCATTGCCGATTATATATAAATTTTCCTTGTCAAAATTAAGTTAATCATATTCTAGATTTATGTGATGGCATCAAATTGAAATCTACGCGTGTCCTCAATATAGTCGTGTACACAGAGGAATATTGTTTTATTATTTTCAACATTACAAACAGCAGAACCCAGAAGTAGGGTTTCAAGTGTAAATGGAGCAAGGTTTATGATAGACGAATGTAATTTATTACGAGGCACAATATATCGGGGACACGAGAAGAAAAAATGCCAGACGTCCTCTATACCAGTTCCACAGATACAGTCAGGTGAATCTTTTACACCAATCTGAAATAAGTGTTGGTTCAGTTGGCTGCGACCCATCCTCAGACGAGCATGTAGAACAGCGAGTTTTCTTTTACCTACATAATAAAGTGAGGGATGTTTGACTGGGCGGACAGTTTGATGCTCTAGTTTACTTTTAAATTGTGATAAGGAAGGAGAATTTCGAGTCGCAAGAGGAAGGAGGTTCAAGAGCCGTGTAGCGGAAGGGAAAAAGGACTTATTGAAAAGATCTGTACGGGCTCTAAAGTGTGGTAGGTCAGACCGTCTGCGAGTAAAATAATTGAACGTCATATCAGGAGTTGGAAAGTGTAGAAAAATATTTCGTAAATAATTTGGTACTAAATTATGAACAATTTTATACATCTGAATCAATTTAAATTTCTCACGCCTTTTAGAAAGTAGCTCCCAGCCAGTCTCTTCATAAAGTTTTACTGTAGGAGTAGTTTTCATTGCCCCGGTGACAACCCGAGCTGCAGCCAACTGAACATTTTCTAAAACATTTTCATCGCCTTGTGTACAGCCGTCCCACACGACACTAGCATACTCAAGTATGGGTCGCACATAAGATATATATATAACCTCGAGTGTCTTTCGGTCCAAGGTATATTGAAGAGATTTCATAATATTTAACTGCTTAGTTGCTTTTATTACAATATTATTTATATGTTCGTTCCATTTGAGATCAGATTTTAATGTTAGGCCCAAATGTTTATGACTTTTGACATCATTCAACTGCTGTCCTAGGAATAAAAGTGGTGGATGGTTTGTTGACTGTTGCTTCCGAGTAATAATCATGGCGTTGGTTTTAGATGCATTAAAAGCCACTAGCCAATCTTCAGACCATCTAGCGATAGAAGAGAGATCATGATTTAAAGAGGCAGCCGCTGTAATGGGGTGGTCAACAGTAAGAAACAGAGAAGTGTCATCAGCAAAAAGCTTGATTTCTGATCGGACTATATCAACAATATCATTAATGAATATCAAGAAAAGAAGGGGTCCAAGAACTGAACCTTGGGGGACTCCAGCATTGATTGTCCCCCATTTCGAACTTTGACCGTTAACAACTACACGTTGTTTACGATTAGAAAGATAATTTTTGAACCACAGGAGAATATTTCCACTGACACCACTTTTTTCTAATTTATAAAGTAAACCTTGGTGCCAAACTTTGTCGAACGCCTTGCTTATATCTAAAAAAATTATTCTGACTTCTTTCTGTAAATCAACGGCTAAGCACAATTCATGGTACAGTGATAATAACTGATTTACAGTAGAATCACCAGGCATGAAACCAGACTGATTTGCACTAATAACTAAATTATCCCTGAAAAAATTAAAAACATGTTTAAATATAAGTTTTTCCATAACTTTACTTGCACAGCTTAGCAGAGATATAGGCCTGTAATTGTTACACAAATTTGCTTCGCCTTTCTTGAATAAAGGAGAAACATTTGCCTTTTTCCATTCAGAAGGAAAAGTTTTTTTCTGCAGTGATAAATTAAACAATTTTGTGAGAGGCTTATAAATAGAAGGTGCAGCTTCGCATAATAATTTGGGACCAATATTGTCCGGACCAGTGGCCTTCGTGACATCCAGAGATCTAAGAATATCAAGTACTTCTTTTTCTTCTACTACTATATCATTTAAAGTATTATTGGGTAACTCAGGCTGCTGAAGAATAGGTGCAGTCGAGGAGTCAATGTTACATTGGCTCAAGAAAAATTCATTGAAGGCCTCCGCTTTTGACTGGCTATCAGTAATGTGATTGTCATTAATCAATAATGAGGGAATTGCAGAAGATTGATTACGTTTCATAAAATGTTTGACTGTCCGCCACCATGCTTTTTTGCCCGTGGGACCACTAGATAAAGATTCACGAAGATTATTATTATATTCACTCTCAGCGAGCTTTAGGTTTTCTTGATACGCATTTCTGAGTTGATGGTACACTGCCCAGGCTGCAGTACTTTCACGGGTTGGCGAATGAGGTTGCTCGCGGGATATCACTTTGGCCTTGGTATGTGCTCTCATGACCTTACGTTTGAAACAACGAAGAGTGGTATTATACCAAGGGAGATCATGAGGCCTAACAGTTACAACTTTATTTGGAATACACTCTCTTGCCGCTTCTAAAAAACGCTCTGACCAGGCTGTACAACTTATGTCCACATCGTTAGATTCAAAACAGTTGTCCCAATTAATTTGATCTAAATAATTTCTAAAGTGGCTAAAATTCGCCTTCCCGAATTCCCAGATATGTCTATAGTATACAGGATCTATTTTACACTGAAATCTTATATTAAGTGATACGATACTATGGTCACAGTTTGCCAATGGAGGAGTAACCCGGGGTTCAGATACAAAGTGGGGAATATTCGAAATAATTTGATCCAAACATGTAGCTGTATTTTCAGTAATTCGAGTTGGCTCATCGATGTGAATGGAGAGTACATTAGTAGTGCAAAAGTCTTTTAATTTACGCCCGGAAAAAGTACTAAAGTCGGAATTGAGATCACCGGTTATAATAATATTGCGAATATTACAGTTTTTTGCCAGATCAATACTATCCTGGAGATATTCCCAGAAGTAAGTATTTGCATTTGGAGGTCTGTACACCACACCGAGAAGAAATTTATTATTATGCACCCTTATTTCAGCCCAAAGTAATTCTATTTGAGGAATTTCTAAGTCGTGACGCCTTGACACAGTAAAGGCTTGAGAACAATATAAAGCTACTCCACCACCAAGCCCTTGCCGGCGATCCCTACGTATAATATCATGAAAGCCTGGCAAATTGAGATTGTCACCAGGCGTAGAGTCAGTGAGAAATGTTTCCGATAGTGCTATAATATCAAATTCATCGGCTATGTCTGCACGGATATGCCTTAATTTATCGTGGGATAGACTTCGTATGTTTAAATGACATAACTTGATGTCACGAAGGCCACCTACCGGACCAGGGTTTACATGAATGTCTCCTGCAAGTAAAATTAGGAGTGGACAGACGACGAGCAAGTAGAAGTCCATACGGGTAAGTTTCCTACTAACTAAGGAATAATGAACATAAATTACCAACAGAGTCTTCCGATACTTGGCAGTATAGCAGGTAACAAAAAAGTTAGCCAACCAGATATAAAACAGTAAATACAGTAAAAGAATAATAGTAGGGTCGGGTATGAAATAGAGATGTGCATTGTCAGGGACGACTGTACACAAGGTTGGTAAGTACCAAGTATTACGTATCAATTGCAATGTAGTAACATAGTATAATTTGTACATATAACAGATAAGAAATTTCATAAAGAAAACTTGACGCAGCCATATAGCATCAACACATAAAAAATATGCAAGAACGCATCGTACAAATATAGTATATCTCTCAAAAATAGGAAAGTCAATAGTCAAAGTGATATCAAAATTGGTAGACACACTGCAGTCGTGTGCCCATAGAGCAAGGCAATATAGACATATAATCATTGGGATATAAATACTAATAGCCCCAACACTTAAACACACAAAGTACACATAAAACACAGATAACAAATGCAACAGTGATTTAGTAGCGGAACTTGTGAATAATACCAATATTCTCCAGACGAGAGACACAAGTCTCATGAAAAGCAGGGTTAACAAGATCCAGGTCTTCAAAATACTATGAAACTTAACAGTGTCCCTGAATTTGTTCTTATCTGTATCAGGTGTAAAATTTTGAGACCTCAAAGTTAAAATTTGCTAATTTGCATATCCAGAACTTTAATTTTTCAAACTTGAAGACATATCCCTATATCGGCCTAATGGGGACAATTTTGAGGGAACTAAAGTAGACTAGAGGTGTTATGAGGTAAAGTGTACTAAGGTATTAGCTGATAGCCACCTCTTCCACTGTATTGGATGAAGATTAAAAAGAAAGAAATCCTGCAAAAAGTGAGTATCATCATGGTTTTCCAACTTAAGACGGACTAGAGAAAATTCTCTAAGTGGATTAAGTATACTTCACCCCGGGTAATTTCCCCCTTACCACTCTAAACACTTTGAGGAATATACTGTGTCATTTCAAACTCCATCTTGACACAATTTGACTAATGTTCTTGAGTTAGTGTTGTATTTATTATTAGGTATTTGGTCATATCTCTGGAAACATTTCAACAGAGTTTTGTGTAGTTGTTGTTTTTTATAACCTTTGTATTGTAATTTATGGAACAAAGTCCTAACCCTATTGACAAAATCGCTAAAACGTGTGGTGTTTCTAGCAATACATATCACTTGTCCGATACAAACTCCATATGCTTGTTTCTCTGGAATGTTTCCTGGCAGGTCAGGGTAGGAGATAATATCAAATTTGAACTGGTCTCTCTTGTCAAATATTTTTGTTACATACTGGATGTTCTTTATTTCTATATCCAAATCAAGGAAAGTAGCTTTTGTATCACTTTCATTTTCCAGATTTAATACTAGTTCTTTGGGATATATGTTTTTCCGATTCCCCTTTTTTTCATCTCCATTGTTTAAAGCACACAGGTCATCTTTAAATCTTCTTGTGTGAGAATAGGATCTTTCTTCTTGCAGCTGTTAAGTTTGTTTTGCCAATTCCTCCATCCATTTTGATTCATAAAAATGTAAATAAAGGTTGGCAATATATGGGGCTGGATCTGTTCCCATTGGTATGCCTACTATTTGTTGATAGACCCTGGTTCCAAAGCAAAAATATGCATTGTTGACAATGTATTCTATCATTTGTGCACACTCTTGCTTCGTGTAAGATATTCCTTT
This sequence comes from Hermodice carunculata, assembly GCA_964020975.1. Taxonomy (NCBI): domain Eukaryota; kingdom Metazoa; phylum Annelida; class Polychaeta; order Eunicida; family Amphinomidae; genus Hermodice; species Hermodice carunculata. The sequence continues at coordinate 93,807,353 of OZ026619.1, forward strand.
GTTCTTACCTTTATCAAATTTAGCCTCCGCACCAGATATTTTAATATACTGACATGTGCCACCTTTGAACGCTTTATCCAACATTGAAATTAACACGTCGTTTAAGTCTGTCAAGCTGATCTTTGTATACAATGTCGAGAAATCAAAAGTTTGAATTGATTTGGCACCATTCTTTTTGTTGATTTTGTCAATGTCTAGTAGAATTTCACTTGTGCTTTCTGTAATCCACATTCTATTCACTCCCGTGTACATTTTCACTTTTTTGCAGTAGTTAGTATGTGAATTTTTGACAAGTTTGAAGACTTTAGTGAGTCGTTTGGCAACTTGTTTCGAAACACATTTCTTTGCTGCAATGATGAATCTGAATTTAACAGGGTTTTTATGCATTTTGACAATTGCATATATGATTGGTAATTTCTTGTCCTCATTTGAGACAATGCATTTCAACTCCTTGTTTTTATCCACTTGGTCCTTGATAACAGTATCACAGGTCCCTGCCTGTTGATAACTTTCATTATTTAATTCACTCAGTATTGCATTAATGTAGTATGGTTTACAAGTTAGTGCAATGTTATTGCTAGCTTTATCAACAGGTGTGATGACAAACTTGTCATGTAAGTCTTGTAATTCCTGACTACAATGTGAATCCTTCAGCACTTGTTTAATCTGTCTCCACTTTTGAAGAGGTCCTTTTCTCAGGTATTTAATTCTTTCATCCACTTTCTCCATTACTTTAACTTTCCATTCATCAAATGCCTTGTTACAGATTCCTTTGTTATCACTATGTTTCTTAATGAAACTGTTGAGTCCTCTTTTAATCTCCTTTCTTGCCTTTGTGAAGTTGATGTTATGTCTTTCTCTATAGTTCGGTCCTCTTTGAAACAGATGTCTCAATTTCTTGTTTTTAATGATACTTAAATCACCCGTGATTACATGTTTGTGGTCTTTATCCATATACTTCCTGAAAGTAGTGTCACATTCACAAGTTTGACTATCTATATTCCAGCTGTCTAAGTCCACGTCATCCATTATCCGATTGTAGTTGAAGACCTTATTACGAATGCTACAAGTGTATTTATAAGCAACTGTGACATCCTTCTCAATATAGTTGCTGACTGAATTTTCAACTTCCGGAAGTCTAAGAATACTTTGAAGATTTATGTACTCGATAGCTGGATTTTCATAGTGTATTATCACAGGATTCATGTGTTTCTTTTTCCTCTTACTTTTCCATGTTTGTTCTTTCTTAAGCTTCAATTTATGTTGTATCATGTCTTGTACTAAACTGACAATCCTATCTGTTAACCTGTTGTCATTTGTTACTTCATGATCCAGAAGTAACTGTCCCAATTGTTTGAGATCTTTTTGCTTCATTTGTGGTAAAGTTTTACTGATGTAGTATGTTCTTTCTTTGATTGCAGTTTCTAGGAGTACGTTGAATACATGTTGAGCTGTAAGAGATTCTTTATGCGTTCTGTGTTTACTCTTATGTTTGTTCTTTTTCTTCTTCTTTTGTTGAGTATGTCATAGACATTATCATTCTCTGCTCTTTGATCTATGTTCTTATCGCATCGATTATTCAACCCATAGGGATATACTGTTCGAAGTTCTTTCATCCAAAATGTTTCTCTGTTCCTTCGCAATCCTGCTGTTTCCTTATTCATCTTTCCATTTGAGTACTTTCCTGGTTGATTAATAGTTTCAATGATTTGGACTTTAAATGTTTTGTTCTTGCAAAGTCCAGTAGTGAACTGATCCACCAGAATCGTAGAATTGGATGCTTTGTTAGGGTGTCTTATTCTATTCCTATGATCACTGAATCTTTCGCTCAATTTTTGGTTGGTTTCACCGACATACTGACTAGAGCAATTATCACAAGTTATCAGATAAACCAAGTTATCTGTATTGCATGTAAGTTTTTTCTTCTTGTAATTTTAGTTCTGTAAGTTCGGATGGACCGACAATAAGCTGGTCCAACTAGGTGGCTCTGCTAGATTCTCTCTCACTCTCTCAGCGTATATACGTATATATAGGTTGCCTACGGAACTATATTTTGACTCAACAGGGCATTTCCTATGTAGCTTTGTTCACTTAGCATATTTTCGGGATTTGTGATTCTGAATGAAGAGTAAGTAATATTGCAATGTATATAATATTTCAACGCGCAGATCTGCAAACTTGCAGTCACAAGAGCATTAACTCTTTCGGTGCCCAGTTTTGATTGAGTGAACGGATTTGAGGTCAAGGCGTGCCAAAGAAAGCTGTTGACCTTGAAAATTCTTTTTCACTGTAACTGGAACCATTTATGAAATAGATTTTTTATGGGTTTGACAATATTAAGGAAATCCGAGAATGCAGGTGTCACTGGAGAAATAAAAGTAGCTTTCGCCGAACGGATTAAACCATTCCTAGGTTAAAAGGTTTCCTTCTTCTTTTTCAGTAAATGCCTGTGATCCTCAGCATTATATCAAGGTCACCCATCTGCAAGCCTGACCTGGGTTTTTCTTATGTTACATGAAGGCCAATCAATGCAAAGTCAACAACAACAAAAGAATTTCCTATGAATGCTCAATGGAAATTATAGGACTAAGATCCACCGTTACCAAAACATAAGCCAATAAGTCATTTTGAACTTTCTACGGTCACTGTAGGTCAGAACTGACAACACCAAAAGAAACACCAAGAGCATCTTCAGATGAATGTTCAATAAAAGCATGTGCACAGCATTGATTATGACCAAGACATAAGCCAGTTTATCAGATTTCCTTAACTCTGTATGCATCCCTGGCGATGCATAAAACATCTCATATTTAAAAATGCATAACAAATCCAAAAGTTATCAGAGGCAGTTGTTTGAAATAGGCAACTGGTCCATCTCAAGGATTATCACTGATACAAAAATTGGTGAATTCTGGGGATAATATCATCCCTTTGGGCGCCAACCACTCACACAGCCTTCAGATAAATAATAATGATAATAATAATAATAAAAATTATGATAATGATAACAATAATAATAATAATGATAATGATAATGATAATAATAATAATAATAATAATAATAATAATAATAATAATAATAATAATAATAATAATAATAATAATAATAATAATAATAATAATAATAATAATAATAATTATAATAATAATAATAATCTGGTTTGTTATAACATCTGGTCCATGCCAAAGACTATCCCTGATGAAAATTTGGTGAGGGTGTGGTCTGTTCTTCTGGAGCTAGGGAAACCGTTTCCCTTTGGACGCCATTCACACGGCCTTAAAATAAACACTTGAAAACACCCTCTCCGCACTCCCCCCCGACAAAATAGATCAGAAAACTTGTTTTCATTACGTACCTCTTCCATCCTTAGATACACCTCTGACCACAAATTGGTAGAGCTGGGATGGTAATTTTTTTAATTAGCACCATAACGTTGACAAAAGATGGACGACGCTGGGGGCAATAGGCTTACCGTCTGCCACTTTGACGTTTGTCCCTTATTATTCCCGAAGGTGCATCCAAATATTTAGCTGACAGCTTGAGAGTCAATATCAGTCAACACATTATTCCTTTCTTAACGAAAAATCGGCAACAATTCTTGCAACAGGGAAAAGGTGTAAAACTATATTATTTTATTGGTGAAAATGTGGGTCACTGCAGTGACTTTTGGTACCATTGCTGTCTGTTCTGTATGTGTTATTGTTGCCCTTATTTTCTTCCTTTAACTTTTTACTTGCCACATTCGACACAATGGGGGGGGGGGGGGGGGCTCTGAATTAACATAATGATACTAGAGTCATATGTTTTGAAAAGCAAATTTTCCTTGGAATTCAAAGTCATGCATATACCTCACTCAATCATTCATAAACCGCCCTGCTACAGAAAGCCTAGTCCAATGCGACACATGCATATTAATTTCCCACCACAAAGCACGGGGCTCCCGCTTGTCAATCACGGAGGACAGGCGGGCATATTACTGTCATAGACAGGGCTAGATACCCCTTTCTCACAAAGTTAGTGTCTTTTAGTGAAATTTCAGTTTACAAAAACCAAAGTCATATCCATTTAGTGCTTCCTAAATTGGTTACAAGAACAAATTTCTGTTTGCCTGTACTAAGTTTTCTTTATTTCAAAAATATTAGTAATATTCCCTTTCCCCGCACAAGTTTCTTTCCAAACTTAGATCTGAACATGACCCTGTTTTGGTTTACCAAAGAAGCTTCTATGTGTCAATGCATAGTCATCCACCCAAAACTTCGGCCACATGTAATTTATCTGTCTTACGTTTATCCAGGTAGGTCTTTATTTCTTTCGCAATGCAACCTTTTAAAGTCTTCTGCCAAAATAATTCTCTTTATTTGTCAAAATCATTTTCTATTTTTCTGGAGGCACACCATCGATCAAAAAGATTCTCTTTTTTCTGGCAAATTCCACATAAATTTCATCTGATTCCTTTCGCCTGCCCCTGAATTTCTGTTCTCACATGCTTTCAGAACAGCAGTCAATATGAGGTGTGGATAGAGTAAAACAAAACAAACTAATGTTGTAACGGACCACAAGGCATACATCAAATACATCCTGGTCAGAGACCACATATTTTTCTAGTCTCATGTATATGATGCACATGCATGTATTTTTCTTAAACAGCTAGACTCTTAAGCCTGGTAACCCAGGGTGTTCAAAATAAGCCGGCACATTTTACCCTCTGCTGCCTGGGTAGTGGTGACTCCTCAGTCTTATATTCAGATATAAAAGGCTGCTCCCTGCTTAGCTTACTCTCAGGCCATTTTTGTGGCTGGTGGCCTGTCAGTGGGCCCCTGTCATTCAATCAGTCAAAGGCCCTACGTCTGCTAAACAGGCAATTTGTATGGCATTAATGTGTACTGTAAAACACCCCCTCTTAATGGACAAGAGGGCCCTGGCAACAATGCCCATGGCTAAAAACAGTTGATGTCCATCCACTCACTCTGGTATGATGTAATCACTGTATTAACACAAGTTGAAATAGAAACGTTTGATTTGCTTGTCGGCAAATCAGTCTGTGTGCCTAGAAAACTTTTAAAGATTACATATTCAGCATCCATTTAACTCCTGCAACAATGATTTTTTTTCATGTGGCTATGTCAAAAACCTATAAATTGAAGTTGGAAAAGCACATCAATCTATTATAGTTTTGAAGCTATTCAAGATTTTAATTTTATATGTTTGTCTAATTTGCATAAATCAAACTGCTACAACTTTGATTCATGGTACGTACATTGGATGCAGCTATCCCACAAATGTATTAATTGAAGTTTGAATGACACCTTAGTCTAAAATAGTTTTCAAGTTATTTAAGATTAAAATTCTGTGTATTCATCTAGTTTCTATAAATGAATTGAGTTATCACTTTGGTTCATGTTTCATTGGATGCGGCCGTGCCACAAACCTACCAACCGAAGTTGAATGGCACCTCTGTCTGTAACAGTTCTGTAGTTATTCCAGATTTAAATTTTGTGTATTCACCTAATTTGTATAATTTAGAATGCTACAACTTTGGTTCATGTTTCATTGGATGCGGCTATGTCAGAAACCTATATATTGAAGTTGGAATGACGCCTCGATATGTAATAGTTTTGAAGTTATTCAAAAATTCAATTTTTTGTATTCACTTAGAATGCATAAATGAAAATGCTACAATTTTGGTTCATGGTTCATCGGATACGGGTATGTCAGAAACCCATAAATTGAAGTTGGAATGACACCTCTATCAATAATAGTTTGGAAAATACTTCAATAATTCAATTTTGTGTATTCACCGCAGAACAGCTACTGCCACTGCCGTCTACTTAACATGCCTTTAATTTGCTTCCAAGCAAGTTCAACTTCACTTGCATATAGTTTCTTTGGAAAGAGTCATACAAAATGTACTTTACCATAACTTCACTTGCATATAGTTTCTTTGGAAAAAGTCATACACAACGTACTTTAACATTATGATATTAAATCAAAACATCAGCCGCGCTTTTCTCTCTCTCTCTCTCTCTCTCTCTCTTGCCTACGTCATATAGACATAGCGTAGTTTACCAACACTGACCAGTTTGTGCGATTTCTTGCCAACAGTTCGTAGTTTTGCTCCCCAGAGATGCCAACCTCCTAAATCATCAGGGACGGTCCCTGAAATTAGCTTAAATTTTGACCAATTTACTGTGTTTGTCCTGCATTGCAACTGAGTTTTTTCTATACATTCTCTGTCAAATATGCTGTGGCCCTGATATTCTCACTTAAATGTCCCTGAAATGGCATCTTGAATGTTGGCATCCCTGGCTCCCATCACTACTGTTTGCCGCCGCCACCTTCATTTTTGCAGACTTGCGGGCCAAAATGCTGAATCTATCAGACGGTACTGATACCACCAGAAATATGTTACAACTACACCATAATTCCGTCGCCTGAGGTGACGCTGAAGACGGCCTTGATTGATGTGCACTCCAGGTGTGCCCCACACCAATTTCAAGTATGAATGAATGGAATCAAACTTTCGGGCTGGAGTGGAAACTTCACTATAACCATAATGTTTATTTTATGGGCATTGACATCATTTGCGGCCCGCAGTATTCGATTTGCAGCCTGACAGTGGTCATTTGCGCCCTATGCGAAGCAGATGTCATTCCAATTACATAAAGACCAACATTAATACTATTATTATTCAATTGTAGTATTTTCAAAGCCAATAATTAGTTATTAGGTTAAATAAACTGGTTCCCTTTGCTTCATGTCATTTGCGGCCCGCAATATGGGAACAAAAGTAATTTGCAGCTCACTACCTTGCCATTTGTGCCCTTTGTTATGGTGTAAATGTGTAGGTAATGCCCTATAAAGGAATAATCATATATATTTGCACATGTAGGAAACGTATTGCAGTGTTACACTTTATTGGGATTGGATGCTGGAAGAAAAGAAATGAAATGATCGATAGAATTAATGCGTGTTTGGGCGGGGGGGGGGGGTATATACTAGGTTCCCATCATACCTGTGAGAGCGTGTGGTGGCCCGAGATATATGCCTCTGGCCCCGGTAAACATATATAGTAGCACAAGCTGATGAAACTCCCTAAGAACCATAGTTTCACCCGCCTCATCATTTAATTTCATTAGAAGAGTCACAGCCTGATTATATAGGCATACTCGATTTTCTAAACTTTATTTTGATACATGTACAATGCTAACAGAGGATGCATTTTTAATTGTTATTCATGATCACATATCACAGACCCATACCGGGTAGCTATTTAAACATGCTTCACGTTCAGACACCCTGGTTAAATGAAAAATCCTGCATTCTTGGATGTTCTTAATGATTCTGACTGAGCAGTAGTCAGCTCCTGTCTAGCTATGGTATAGTGAAAGTTTATGGCCCCTTACCAAGGACAAAAGCTCCACTGTCAGCAGAGCCTTTGAAGTCAGGATGAATGTTCTTACTTGTGCTGAATAAGTACTACATGGGTCTAAAAGCATGCTGATAGAGAAAATGACATTTTATGGCCCGGGACAATATACTAGAATATACTGAATATCACTGACCGAGACTGAGAAAGTACTTAATTGTACTGACCAGGTAGCGGTCAGTACAAACTAGTACAAATGTAGTTCAGAGACAATACTGGCTTTCTCTTGTCAGTACAAGTCAGTATAAATGGAGTGAAAAATCCAAGAGTCAGTAAAAAAAAAAAGAGTAAAATTCAATACATTTTTGGATCTTACTGTCATGTGATGCAGGGATCAACAATTTTGCTTTGTACTTTCAAGGTGTCAGTTTGCGCCTGTGCTGAATGGGTATGTCTATTATGTTCCTGTCTAGAATACGCTAAACAGAAGCCAAACCCAAGATAAAAACTGTGACTTAATGAATAACATATTTAAGTTACTTTTACTCTTAACTCGCAAGATATCAAGATATTCAATGCACAAACCTGCTACAAAAGAATATTATGGCCTCCCAGAGTACCACTTGGCTAATAACTGGGGAGGTAAATTATGTTGTTAAAACGAGATACATTCTGGTTTATAATTGCTTACTGTAATAATAGCCAAATTTGTAACGTGAGGATTTATTGCTTTCAAAACCAGCACAATTTATATGTATTTGGCACATCCTTTTCTTCGATAATAGTAAAATCAATATCACAATAGAGAGCCACACGTGCACATGACAGCAGTCCTAAAGATGGCGACGGAACATCTAGGTCTATGGTTTTTGGACAGGTAATGGGTTAAATTCCTTTTAGTCTCAACATTGTTACAAGTCCTACGTGAAATTCAATTGTCCCGGACAATAAGGGCTTGTGTTAAGGCAAGCCCTGTAAATTAAAGTTGTTTTTTTTTGTTTTTGTTTTTTTTATGTCCATGAATATTATACTGCAAGTGCGATGACTGTCCTCCTAAGCTATTGTTTCATAATGACAGCATCATATGCAACACCAGAGCTCAGGAATTTACATGTCTGCGAGCCAGGGAGCCGGACAAGTAAAATCCTAATCAGGCCAAGCTAAAATTTCAAAGGACTTGCCCTGGGGGCAATCGTATATTTCAGTGTTCCAAAAAAGTATGAATGGGCAAGTAAGTTGGAACAGGAGGCCAGTAAAATGTCAAGAGTACTAGCCTGTGGACTAAATTTGAAAAATGGAATTGTAGAACCCTGTATATGCATATTGATATGTTTGAGAAACACGGACCCATGTTTCTCTTTCTAATTATCTCCCTAACAAGTTGTGGCTTGTGACAAAGGCAATGACTGCAACAATGAATTATGATGATTTATCCAGCTAGACTATAAGCAATTTTTGATGCTGACTAAAAAAACATAGCTGGCTTCCTTGTCGATCAGCAAAGTTGCATGTGTGCGCTAGACTGTCAGCCTATAACGAAACCTGCAATTCCAGCAGGGGAAAAATTGATATAACAGAGTAGGCCTATATGATTCTATTTCTAATTCCATGAAAATGAGAACAAGTCAGCTTGCGATGAATAATTTGGGGGCACATATTGGTTTGAACATATTTTATTCAAAAAGAATAACAATTAGGATGAAGGGCTACGCCCTATATTAATCCTTCTAAATGGAAAAAGACGGAAACACAGGACAGACGTTACAAGACGGCCGCCTATCAAGACCAACATGTGTGCATGGACCCGGGAGGCGCACAGCTCAGGATGAACAAAACGAAGATTGACTCCACAGTAACGCAACAGAAATACAAGGTTGTAAAGACGGCCAAAATGAACAATGGGAAGTACAGCGTAATTAAAAATTAATTCGGCGGATCAATGTGAAATCGTTTGGTTCTTTCTGTGCATTCCCGTACTGTTTAATAAAATAATGATGTTATCAAGATCACAGTCGCTGCTACCATGTAAAATAGTACTTAACCGAAAGGGTGCCACAGAGTTGATAGTGGTATGAAGGATGTCTCGAGTAGTAGTGTATCGAGGACAAGTGAGAAAATAATGCCAAACACTTTCAGTAATGGCTCCATGCACACGAACAAGCCTTTAACATCAATTTTGAATAAATGTTCATTGAGTTGACTGCCACCCCTATGTAATCTAGAGTGAAGGATAGATAAATATCTTATACCAACATTTAAAAGTTCTGGATACTTCACCAGACATGACAAAGGATTAATTATTTTTAGTTTGAATTGAGACAGAGATGGTAATTTCGAGTTGCTAGCGGCAGGAGATTCCATAATTTAGTTGCTGCGGAAAAAGATTTCTCAAATAAGACAGTTCTGGTATGAAAAGCAGGTTGGCTTAAATTCTGAAGTTATAATGAGGGTTCTCGTCAACTAGAAAGTTAAATAAGACAGAATTCGAGTAGTTTGCAGCAAGATTATGGACTATTTTGTACATGATAATAAGTTTAGAACGGTCTCTTCGTCTAGATAGAAATTTCCAACCAATTTCCTCATCCAATTTTTAATTTGGAGTGGTTCTCCTGTCACGATGCGGGCCGCAGTCAATTGTAAGTCCTCCAGGAGTTTTGAGTCATCCTGAGAACAGCCATGCCAGACCACACTGCCATATTGTAAAATAGAGGAAGTGTAGATCACTTATAATGTTTTACGATCAAGGCGATATTGCAAACTTTTCATAATGTTTAGCTGTTTGAAAGCTTTAGTTGCAATTTGTTTCATATGTTTATTCCATTTTAGATCTGATTTTAGAGCGAGACCTAAATGTTTGTGCTCACAAATGTTCTCCAGTTGATGAATCTGAAAAATGAGAAGTGGGTGGTCCAGGGGGTTCCTCTTAAGAGAAACAAGGATAGTTAGTATCAGTCTTGAGAGCATTGGTCAACAGCTAAGCACAATCCATTGTAAAGTGAAGGTAGCTGGTTGATTGTAGAGTTGCCAGGTATAAATCCCGACTTGTTTGCAGAGATAATCATGTGGTCTGGGAATAAGTTGAAAATATGCTTAAATACTGCTTTTTGCAATACTTTACCTGTGCAACTTAAAAGAGATAAGGGGCGAAAGCTGTTACACAAGTTCTTTTCGCCCTTTTAAGGGAGAGGTGTAACATGGGCCTCTTTCAAAGTGGTTGGAAATTGTTTCTTATTTGTTAGACATATTAAATAATTTAGAGATTGGTAGAGAACTGGAGCGGATTCTTTCTAGAGTTTAGTACTGACATCATCAGGACCAATTGCTTTGGATGTGTCGAGGCATTCAAGAGTGTCCAAAACTTCATCTTCACATAAGTTAAGAATTTGTAATGGATGTATTGTGACCATGCTGGGTCATACAATCCATTAAACAAGAACAGACCTATGCTAGGCTGGTTCAACGATTAAAAAGAAAAAAAAGCCACAGACCTAATAGAAGAACATCCAAGAATTCAAGTTGTAATTAAAGAACATTTATTTTGGGGAGTCCTGTCGTAATTTTTACAACCTAATGTATGCAGTTTACAAGGATGATATTTTGAAGTAGACAATGATTAGTGAGCATTGTCTTTACAATGAAGACAGGTAAAAAAAGTGTAGCCATTGTCCCACTTCCGTCCTGGTCCTATACCCAAGCTAGGTGTATCTTAAAAAAGTTCAAACATTAAAGGAAAATAAAGTTTAATTATCACTTTGGAATAAATTTTAGCTAAATTTTAAAAGGTATGTAGTACAAAATCCTCTTGATCCATTGTTCAATAATATTTTTTTTATAAATCCAGACAAGTCTATGAAATCCAATTTATTTTCTGTTTTGAAATCGGAAGGAAACAGAATTATCTCAACGTAAAAATATGTATCTACAAATTTTATTTTCACCTAAAAAATAAAAAAATAAAAATGGGTCCATATTGCTATTTCTAATAAATCTTAAGTCTAAAAAAATAAATCTGAAGTATATTGATTGTCCTTATCAAATGTATTGACTGCCTATGTGTAATAATTTCATCTAAGTCTTTAGGTGGTCGAAGTGGTACTGTTCTTGTGTCTACAAGTCCCAGGTAAACTTTTTTGAGTGTACAGTACTTATAAACCTAAAGATCATAAATATCTTATTAATATTAAATTTGTAATGTGTATCAATGTTTCAACATCATCAACTCATGAGGACCACGTGTCCGATGTCAACACACAAGGACCAGTATTTCCACATTGAACTACCATGTGTTATGAAATAGTGATGACCTTTGACCCATGAGGCCAACATCCAGTGACCTTTGATATCTCAGGTCAACTTCCAGTTTAATGTATAATTTATGCAAGACATTTCCTGAAAAATCAACTATCGGTCTTTCAATAGGACCATTCAGGACAGAAAATTGAAAAATATACTACTAGGAATGCACCTCTGTGTGTTCCCAATAGAACTTTCCAACAAATAAGTTTTATCTATAGAGGAATCTTGGACATACCACAATACCAGAATATGGAAACAAAATTGTCCATTTTCCAAAACTTACAATTTTGTGACCAGTATATAAAATACCTGTCATATTTTTTCTTTAATTATAACTTCAATAAATACAAATTCCATGAATAAAACTTGATGGTATTATATATATATATATATATATATATGTATGTATGTATGTATGTATGTATGTGTGTGTGTGTGTGTGTGTGTGTGTGTGTGTGTGTGTGTGTGTGTGTGTGTTTGTGGTATCTGTATAAATTGAAAATAGCATTCAACTTGTTTTTAAATAAATATTTTTCATAGCAACTTCCCCAGGCACCTCCCCTCATTAACATAATTTATGTGTCCAGGTTTTTACTTCATAGTGATCTTTACATTGAACAGGAATCTATCTACAGGCTTCTAATTTCACCTGTTTAAAATTAGAACCACATGTTTATTATTCAGGAAACCTGTTTTAACATTTATAGGTACGTTTTTTTACCCTGATTTTAATTTTTCCCATAAGCATACCTTATCAGGCAAGAAGACACAAATCAACATATATCTATATGCCTTTTTCTCTCTCATTGTGTTCAACAATTCTTTCAAAAAATATATTGTAACCTTTGGTCAGTCTGGAGCCCTAATTTGCACAACAGGTTATAAACCTTTAGTCCATATATAAATAGCAGATGTCTCCAAGAAATATGTATATATGGGTTTAAACACCCAATTTCATAGTTGATTCCTATGGAGATCAAATTGTGAAACTAGTTCCCTCTTGAGATTTACCAGGTATTAGTTTTACTCATCTGTCGATTATATTTCATTTTTGAGACCAGTACTTCGTCATTTCATTTCCATTTTTAAGAAAAACGAAACTGAATCGCTGAAGTGTGTGCTATATTTTTCAGCAGGAAAATAGAATTCCATTCATGGAAATTTTACTAACTTTGGTTTTTAGCCAGACTTACAATTTACATAACGTGAGTAAATTAAATATTTCATGCTCTAGTATCACATGGACACTTGTGTCCTAGTACAGAGTTACTAGGAAACTGAAGGTATACATAAAATATTTGCAATATAAAATATTTATCGAAAGTGAAGTACATTGCTGTATCCAAGTACTGATTTTGACTTTGAATCTTCTATTTCTTGGTGCAGTAGGTAGGTACTTGCTGATTTGTGAAATACCAACACTACCATCCTTGTAAAAAGTTCTACCAGCACTGACGTACCCATTTGCATAATGTAATAACAATAAATAGTTCGTACTCTGGTATCAGATGGTTGCTTGTGTACTAGTGCAAAGATACTAGGAAAATAAAGGTAAACATAGAAGATTTGCAAAGTAAAACATCAAAAATAAAGTGTTTTTCTATATACAAAGATTATTTGTATAAAAAGGCTTTATGTTAATCAGTGGCTCACTTTGTGCTACAGTATGAATTAACATTCCAAATTGTTGATTTGCCCATCTAAATTGGCTGTGTTATTATGGTATGGCCAGGAGAGCTCAATAGTTTGATTGGCATACTGGTTGTGTAAACATAATGAGGTAGTGCATCTAGTTCGCATGATGTTACACAAAACTTTTGCGAGGTAGAAGTGTTTCACTTGGTCCAGTCTGGAGTGGGAGATGGCTGCGACCGTGACCCACCACCCCAAAATACTGGACTGTTTACAGGACCTTGTGGTGAAAGGATTCCTGTTCATTATGACATGAAGAACAGATTATGATGTGTGGTGTGTAGGAATGACATCACAGAATGTTGGTTTTCCAGTCTGATTGTTTGGGTGAGATCACTATATTTCTGTGATGTAATGGTGTACTGTATTTTTCAAAGCTGATCTCAGTTTCTTCTACCATTTTTGTCCTAATATCTGTGTACATAGGGCAGTCCAGCATGAAGTGTTGGGTAGTTTCTCAGTCCAGGTTGCTGTCACACATAAGTGAGTTGAAGGTTTCTGGAAGAAATTTCTGAACATGATTGTTTAGTTTAGCACGTCCCAGAACAAGTCTGTTAAAACATACCTCAGTTTTCCTGTGATTGGAAAGAGAGTGGTATCTGACCTGTGGGCAGAGTTGGTATGTCCATCTGGCTACTTGACACATGTCCCAGTATTTTTGCCATGTTTGCTGACTTTTCTTTTTCATGTTTTGTTAAACAGAATTGATATTATCTTTGCTTAGGTTAGGGGGCCACTTGGTCGTTTTTAACCACCATTTGCCATCCTATCCACAATTTCATTTCCCCTGAGGTCAACATGGCTGGCTATCCATGTGATGATGATTTCATTATCCAGCTGTTGCAGTGTGTTGGCTCTTTTGTGGATGGATAGTGTTGTTTTGGTGTACTTAGTTGGAGGCATGAGGGATACAACAGTTTGTAGGGCACTCTGGCAATCTGTGAACAGGTGTATCTCAGAGCCTCTCAGTTTAGGTTGTTTGTTAAGGATTTCTAGGGCTAAATTAATGGCTTCCAGTTCACCGTGGTAACTACAGAACTTGGCTCAGACTGGGCTGGTATGTTCAGTAGGTTTATTATTGGGGCTGGCCTAGAAAAGTGCAGCTCTGGCACCACATGGACCTGGGTTATTCAAAGTGGAGCCATCTGTGAAGATTAAGATACTGTCGGAGAGTTTTCCAATTTATTTATTTGCAAGCAGCTTAGCCTCCAAACTCTGGGGAGTGCCTCTGGTTCTGCTATTACCGAAAGTGTTCCGGCAATGAGCTTTTTTGTGCATTCTGCCACAAACAATATCTGATAGAGGTTCTATGTATGTTGGCTCCATTGAGTCATAGTTGATGTGCTCAAGGTTGGAGAGAACCATTTTGCATTTGTGTATTGGTGTACATATATATTACATACTTATTTTGTGGTCACAGTGGGAAAGATGGTTCCTCAGGCTTGTGATCAATGTCTTAAGGCTTGTAGGATTTCTCATTATGGAGAAGCACTTCATTTGGTCTGATGTCAAGAGATATGTTAGTTATTAACTCTAAAGTGGATGTTTACGTATGCTGCATAGCACCTGCTGCTGTGGTTAATGATTGGTGCTGTATTTTTTCCAGAGTGCCCAAGTTCAAATTTGGAGACCATAAGGTATAAGCGTATTCCATTAAGGTCCTTACACGTGCTTTATACAGCAATACACATGACCATCATATTGGCCCCTTTGGACTCTGGTGAATATGCAGATTTTTTCTAAGGCACTTTTTGCCTTTGTGGCAACCTGTTGGATGTTGCTATTGGAGTTGAGGTTTTCGTCCAGAATGATCCCAACTATCTTTTTTTGCATTGACTTGTTTGAGTGATTTGTTGTTCATTTGAATACATACATGTTTGTGGCCTTTTTTAGTAAAACATATATGGTTTCCGTTTTCGTCACATTGATGGGTATTGGTCATTTGTTGGTCCAACTGTCCAAGGAGTTGAGGTTAATATACATCATATTAGCTGATATCCTGGTATTTTCATTGCTTAAGTATACACTTATGTGATTTACATATTTGCAGTGATAGCACAGATCAGTTTACGAGTCGGAGATGTATACTATGAATAGCAGTGGGGCGATAATGGAGCCTTCAGGAACCCCTACATTTGTATGAAACCAATTGGTTGTGCATGTGTTGACTAGACAACGAGATATTCTATCTTGTAGGAAGTCTGCGATGTACATAAGGAGATGTCCCTTTATTCCTGCCTTGTGTAATTTGTAGATAACTCCTTGTCTCCATACTGTGTCAAAAGCGCCTTCCAAGTCGATAAAAGCTGGTAGCTATAGTGTCTTGACCCTGCTTCATGGCTTGTGAAATGTATAGGGTCATGAAAAGAAGGGGTTGAGCTGTGTCCCTTCCTTTAAGGTATGAAGCTGTTGTGCTTCAAAGAAGTTGGAGTACAGCAGTCAGCCTTCTTGACACTATTCACTCATATAATTTTCTCAACACAGAGCTAAGGCTTATTGAGTGATATGCTTTTTCAACATGGTAGGGCGGTTTGTCAGGTTTTGGTATGAATATTTTGTTATCTTGTTTCCATATTGCGACACTTTACTTTCTGTCCAGCATGTTTGAAACTGTTGGAGAAGAGGTGCATAGAAAGCTTTGGCAGCATTGAGAATGAATTTTAGGTGAATTGAGTCTGGGCCAGGGCTTGAATTAGGTTTCATAGATTTTATTGCGGACATTCCTTCCTGCAATGTCATTTAACCATTGTATTGTTCAGTTGTAACTTGGTTTGTTGTTTTGGCAAGTTTACGTCTTTCTTCTTGCAAGATTTTTTTACTTGTGAGCTGACACTTTTATTGAAAGTGCTATTGTAATTTCTGGCATCCATGTGTGTTGTAAGAACATGTATCCCCTCCAGTCACTTCGCAATGATGTTGTCAAAATTGCATTTGCCATCTTTCATTAGGAAAGGCTGGACAGGGGCAGACTTGTTACCTTTAAGTGCTTTGTTTATGACCTCCTAAGGATTTTGATCTGTATTCTATAAATCTTCACATTCGTTGTACCACAAATCACTTGTGGCTTCTTCATAGTGGGACATGAATTTTTTGACACAAATCTTAAGTGAACTCCAGTTGTGAGGATCTCTTCTTCTTCGATACTTCTTTTTTGCATTCTTACAGCATTTCAGTAGGTTGGACAGTTCTTGTGTCCAAAAGGATTTGCTGTGACTACAGACTTTTTTCTTAGGGATGTGTTGATTAGCCAACTTTAGTAGGTAGGCAGAGTAGAGTTCACATGTTGTGTTTGCTGGCAATTTTAGCTCATTGTAATTGTCCATCCATTCATTGAGTTCACTTTGTACTGCTTCTTGCCACTTTGTCCAGTCAGCTTTTTTGAAGCACTATGATGTTCTTGGGCTTTCGCCAATATCGTCTGTGCCAGTTATGTTGATTTATATTGGTGCATGTTCTGGCCAGAGTGAGTTGTTAATATCTCTGATCCAGTGTATTTTGTCTTTATCTAATCTGGCAGATAGGGTGAAATCTACTGCACTATGCTAGCTATTGCTTCTTGTTAGTTCACCATTGTTATGTAGATGGAGACCATATTTGATGATCCAATCCTCGACTATTTTGCCATGTTTCCATGATAATCCATTTTTGGAGCTTGTGGTGGTGTGCCAATTTTCCCATAATAGGCTTCTACTATTGAAGTCACCAGTTATGATTAGGGGGGTTTGGTTTTATTCAGCTCATCCTGGATATTTTTTATTCAAACTTTGTTAATTGTTCTCTTTTACCTGGTGGAATATATACTGAGTCTAGCATGACCTTTTTTCTATCAATATCAACTTCAGCCCATACTGCTTCCAGATTGTTGTCTTCAAGATCCTTCCTCCTTACATTCTTTATGCCTGGTCTGGGCAGTATGGCCACACCTCCATGAGTGTCGTTGAGTTTGTTTCAGGTCTTTGCAGTCCCAGTTTTCGAAGTTGATGTACGATTTATAATTCCAAGTCTCACTGAGGGCAACTATATGATATTTTGTTTGTCTGCATAAGAATCCAGATATTTCAATGTGTTCAGTGATCTAATGTTAACTTGAAGTAGGTTAAGGTACTGCATGTTTGCCAAGTTTGATTGATGATTGGACAGAGGTAAGTAAAATAGTTTAGAAAAACATTACCCATATTCATAAATTTCAAACCCAACAATGACAGCAAAGGGATTCCAGAGTTACCAAAGCAACAACATTAATCTTCTAATACCAATGTGAAAAACATTTCACTCCTGACTGAGACAGGCAGTCACCCATAAAGGCAACTGGTGATTTTAAAGCGGTCCTCTTAACTTTGAAACACCCTTCATCAACTACAGACTACAGTGTTTCCAAGACGCCAATGAGCAGGACACTTGTTGCTATCAGCCGTGTGACTGATTGTATTGCCATTTTTTTCAGAATGTTTTCAAACAATGTATATTATTTGGCTGCACAGTTGACACTGATTTCCTCTTTGTCACAAAGCTTGGCAACGTGCCCAAATCCTTGACAGCGATAACATCTTGTAACTCTGTTTCTCTTAAAAGGCACGCAATTGTGACCCTTTACTTGAATATGGAGACTGTTTTGTATTAGCGTTTTGATGGCAGAGTCAACAGAATTTATTGTAGCCAGCAGCATGTTTGGTCCTGTTCTTCTGTTACGGAGCTTGTGTGTGTGTAAATTCTGTGCCAAAGTATACAGCATATTTATGGTGATTTCAGTGATGGATTTAGGAACATCCTTACATATAACCCAGGATTTAGATTGTCTACTTGAGGGGAGGTGAGGTTATATCAGACCTCTTCCAAAAGAATCAGGGGGCCATGTGTCAAGGGCAATTTCATAGCGCTTTATGTCTTTGCAATGTAACTATGCTGCCCACTGGTAGTGAGTAGACAAAGCTAAAGGTGATTTGTGGCTTGCATCTAGTTATCTCCTTGATAATATCAGAACTGTTCCTAACTGTTGGATTAAAATGCCATCAATGACTACTATATAGTTACCAGCTTCTCCATCGGATTCCCTTCCTTTTTTGTTCTATGAAGAAGTGTCTAAGCATTCATTGTAATCGTCCAGCCTTGAGGTATATGTGTTGTTTTCTCTCCAATTGTCAATTTTATTAGTTGCACTTTGAGGTCCGGGGCACAAACTCTCTAATCTTTTGTCAGATATGCATTCAGCAATCTGAGGTTTGTGAGCAGCAGGTTTAGTAGTGAGGTTTGCACAGAAATTAGATACGTGTTTGTATACATTAATGTTCCTAATTCTGGTGATCATACTTAGAACGCACTCATAAATTTTCATGTGTTGGGATGCGATAGAGTATTCTTTTGGAGTCAGTTCCATGCATCGAACTTCCCGCCATTGGTGACAATAGGAGCACTGTTCCCAAGAAATTTCTTCTTGTTCTTCCTTGCATGGATAAACACCTTTATTTGTTCTACATGTACTGTTCTTTGCTTGGGAGTTTTTTTCTTTTTCCCTCAGTTACTGGTGGTTGTACTTTTTTTTACTGTTTCTCCCTGTTTTTATCATTTCAGGAGGCTTGTCTATATTTTTTCCCTCAACTTTGCAGCTTTCAGTAGTGTCTGTCTGAGGCTTTTGGTAATTCCTGCTCTTTTGGCTACGGGTTTCCATATATATTATCAAGGGAAGTAGAAACAACAATTGGTTTAAGTTGCAAATAGAACTGTAGCGAAGTCTAGCATTAAGTTACCGTTATAGTAAGCAAAAAGTTAATGTAGCTCGTCCCTAAGGTTTTGTACATTGTGAGTGACACTATTATACTATATTAGAGGTGTATTTCATAAATTGTCGGTCTGTGGAAGTGCCCTACCGTGTCAATGTACAAGCCACACCTGCTATAACATCACCCTGGGTCCTTGGTCAATCTTTTTTTGGGTTGTCCCGATGGCCTAGAGGTCAGCGTGTTGGACTTTACATTTGGCTAGGCGAGTGTGCCGAAGGTAGTGGGTTCGAATCCCATACAGATCGACATAAATTTATCGTATTTTTCACTGATGCGCCATTTCATGAACCAAATTTTCTTGACGTCAGAAACAGCATGAAGACCATCATAAAGATCACTCTTTTTGATCCTAAATTGCCCATTGCATTTGGCTTTCTCTGATGTGATGATGATCTCGGAGTCCCAGTAACAGCAATAGGGTAGTGATTGGCAGGTTGTTTGTGTTCTGTTTGGATCAAACAGCAGGATGTTTCATTTATGGATGTCTGACAGGTGTTTTGAGAGCTCTCCCTTGTCCTTGATTGTAGTTATGTGCCGTTTGGATCAGTTGAACTCAATTAAATGGGCACGGGATATAGATATAAAGCTTCCAATAATGACTTGGGCCATACTGTACATATAGTGTTGCCCAGCTTTTATCAGGCATTTGAGAGCGGCTTGGTATTCGTGTGTTCCAGAAAAGCTTTGCCTTGTTTTACAGACTTTTCTGTGATTTGGTTGATGCGCAAGGTAATGTTTACAATTAGGCAAGCATTTGCAGGTATGTTGCCTGATCTCAGGTAGCTCACTGTTTTCTTGCTTAGCTTCTTTGCCGTTCCACCCCCTTGATGATAAATTAGACAGTGTCATCACCATATCCAAACCGTAGTCCTAACAAAACAAATCCAAGTCAATTCTGACCAAAGGCAATGTTCCTTGGTGTGTATAGCTGAAACATATAAATTTATAGTTCGTATTTACCCAAAAGAGACCAAAACGTAAGTGCTAAGGTCCATAGGGGGAAAAAAACCTTATCTAGTTTTCACATGACAGAATGCAAAAAGTTTTGTTTGAAATTATAGGCCTATTTCAGTAAATTGGCTTGAACAGTTGCATCATTCATGCACATACAGGACCATACGATTTATGAAAAGGGACCAAAATTTGCAGCACATCGGAGAATTTGTAAGCAGAGGTTCTTAACTTGTTGAAAATGTCAATAAAATGCAGTATTTAAAAAGGTACTACTTGCAACCACCATCTCAACAATGATCATCATCCATATAAGTCCACAAAGCGACACCAACACCAACATCAATCCATCAGAAAAGCCCTCTAAGCCTAAAATGACCATCGATAAGAATCTAAACATGATTATATAATTCGATGTGTTTTAGGCATGTAGTTAAAGACATGATGTTGTTTTAAAGGAGATAAACTAAGAGTATTTCAAAAAGAAAAGTGTTTGAATTTCCAAATATAGTAAGTACATTGGTTCAAATGTTGAACATCAGCCAGAAGCAAGTGACATTAGGCCTCAAATCATTAAAACGTAGTAAAAAATGCATTACAATAGTCAAAATTTGTAAGGATAGCAGTCACATTTCAAGTTGGTTTCCAGAAGTATTTTTGAAAGGACATTTAAATGTTCAAGAAAGCATATAATCCCACAAATCATTTAATAAGTCAATTATTAGGGTAATAATTTTGAATTCCAAAAATGCAGTATGCCATTGTAAGTCATCTGTAAATCAGCCAAGCATAATGTACATCTGACTGGTGGGTCTATGAAGTTCAAAAGGTCAAATTGTAAAACAGTCCTAATTATTGTAAAATTCTACTACCTTTATCAGAGAAAGAATTCGGTTTTATGAAGCGAGAGAGAGAGAGAGAGAGAGAGAGAGAGAGAGAGAGAGAGAGAGATAGAGAGGGAGGGATGGATCATTTGAAATTCCTAAAGGTAACTGTAAGTTTAACTGTTTTCCTGTAACAGTTTTAAATTTTTTCATTTATAATCAGACGTAGTTCAACTTGTCAGTCAGTTGATTTAGATGCTAATTATTTATACAAGAGAGAGACAGAGAAACAGTACATTAAACACTTTGAGCCAACCTGACATGAGTTTCACAATAACAAACTATATTCATCAGACAATTATAAAAAACAACAGCAGTTTCACTACATTTGTAACACTTACGGCATTGCAATATGTGCAGAAAATGCCTGAATGTTCAAATTGTTACCAAATATATAAGGGTTCCATGAAAAGAGAAGTGGATAACAGTTTTCAATGATGTTTGATAGTAGTTAATTCTGTATTTGTGAAAGATTAGGGCTCCAGAGTCTGCTATTAGCATGGCATAGTATGAAGATGACTTGGGATTGCAATAACTAGGCTTGAAATGTTCAGGAGTGTGAGCGGGCTGCAGCTGCAACCCATCACCCCACCCGACCTGACTGTGCACAAGACATTGCACCTATTGCCATCCTACTATGCACTTGCACAGGTTTCATAGATGGAGGCAAGACAGCAAAAACTGATGAGAAAATTGTTGTAGGCAGCTGACAAAAACTTTTAATTAGCCAAGCAGGACAGCAGCATAACAGAAGACCCTGCTTGAAAGTAAGTAAATGGGCTTGACAGTGTAACTATCTATCTCAAAAGCTTAAATAGTCTGGTTTACTTGTCGTATGTGACACTTAAGCCAACCTGGGCTCCATGGTTAAATTTCAGTTGCACCATTAACTTAAATTTTCCATGTCCAGTGTACCTGTTGTATGTAGGACATAAGCCTACCTGGGCTTCGTGGCTAAATTTCCATTGCACCATTAATTAAATGTTCTTCAGTTAGTGCATAATGAGCATGTGGTGCATGTGAATGTGTCTTCCCTGATCAAGTAGACCAATTAACATACAAAATATGACAAATTGAATGCATATCAATTTGGGTTTAAACAAAGCTTGTAGGTGCCAAACCCTTTTCAGTCTTTTCGTGATATGCATATCTATGCTGCAAATCGACCTGCTATTAACTGCATGCATTTGGCGAACCATTCCTGATTTTGATAGTATATAATAGATATTATAGATCTATAATCAAAAGACCTCAACATAAGATAATTAGTGACTGATATATTAGAAGATACATCTAATTTATCAGTCACTATATAGAACTATAGGACTCTTTTTGCTTAAATATTTCTTGATGTCAGGTCAACCTTACCCACATGTCCCAGAAAACAGTGGATAGGTACAATTACATCCTGCCCTTGGTGGATTATTTTTCAAAGTTTTGTGGGCTGTTTCCCCTTCAGAGGAAAACAAATGCAGAAGTCAACTACGGCCATTGTATCACGTGATCATCATGGAGGATTGAGCATTTTTAGCGGGCTCCCGGGTTTGGATGTCTTTTTGAGTTGGCCAGAAAACTGACGAGAAACAACCTTTTTTAGTCAAGTTCTTCAGGCGTGACTATTCTAAGAAGTTGATTCAGGTACGAACAAAACTCAAAGGGAAAGGACATGTTCTTTATGAAGACGCCACTTTAGCCAATAAGCAGCTTCTGAACCGTCTAAAAAACCACAACGACATTGAAAGGTCTTGGCTCATATACAGCAAAGTCTGGGCAAAAGCAAAATCTGGAAAAAGGTTCCAGGTACGCGCATTTGATGATATTTATAATCTTCTTCGCTCCACATAAATTATGATGATCAGAGACTGATCGGACTCCTCCCTTTAATAGGAACACTTTTTTCATCTCTCATACACTGAAACCGAGTCTTGCTCTTACCACATGGGACCTTATAATAGACGACTAAGCTTATTTGTCCAGTTCCTAGGTACGCGCATTTGATGATACTTATAACTTTCTTCGTTCCACATAAATTATGATGATCAAAGACTGATCGGACTAGTCCCCATAATAGGAACACTTTTCTTTCATCTCTCATGCACTGAAACCGAACTCGTTTGTTACTACATGGGACTTACTAAGCCTATTTGTCACATCGGACTGATTTCGACATATATCTGTAGATCAATCTCCTTTTTTCACATAAATGTTAATGATCGTCGAAGATCGATCGGACCAGTCTATCTGATATGAAAACGTTTTCAAATTTTTATGGAAGAATTGTGTCACACATGTACCTCTGCAATCCATACTTATTTCCATCAATGACTCCATTGGTTACTTTAGTAGATAAAGAGACTTGATTTTAATTGGCCTTAAACTAACTGAATATCGTTTTCATATACATTTAACTACTCCGGGTTTGCCTTGGATTATGCACGGTGTAAAAATCTGCATGCCGAGAAATAAAGGGCAAACGATGGGTTTACGTGTTTGATTAAATACTTGATCCATACATATATATTTCTACATACATTCTGAAATTTTTATTCTTCTCTACTATTTTTATTCGAATGCTTCTGATGAGTTTTTTTTTTTATTTCTTACTTGTAATGTTAAGATTGCTTTTTTTTTTTTTTTTTTTTTGAAAGTTAAAATCGGCATGCCGAAAAATTAGGGCGAACGGTGGTTATGTATGTTTGATTATATATTCTATCCTGAGTTATAATGTCACCCAGCAAACCAGTGTTTCTGGATTTGAACTTGCATTCTTCTAAATTATATTTACTCTAACGCTCCTGATGGGTATTTCCTGATTGTAGTGTAAAGTTTGTTCTTGATTCTGTATAGTTTGCAGATGAGTACCACTGGACTGAATTCATTGGTTGTGCTAAGGGGCTATGGAAAGATGCAACTGACATTTTGTTGTGACTGTAACGAAAATAGTATGGATTTGGTTATCTAAAATGTGTTTGTTTTGGAGTCTAAGGACAAGTAAATTAACATGGGATACCTTGCTATTAATTTTTAAATCGGATATTTATATTTGATTGCATAGTTTTATTAAAGTCGTCCTTGAGTGACCTCTGTTGGTATTGGATGTAATCAACAGTTTGTTTGTAGTTCTAGGTCAAGGTAATTAACATAGGACACATGGTATTGAGTATTATGAAACTTTATTGTGACCGTAACGAAAATTTAAATGCAAAAATGGCCTGTCTTTAGTTTGTTCTGAGATCTATTTAGCTACCTTTTGGTCTGTTTCAATGACCTCCTGGAGTATAATATGCAAAATATTTATATGATTGTATTTTGTCTAAATTCGTCCTAAATAATTAGATTTTTTTTCCAAATGTTTCAAGCTTTAATACGCAATTTCCTACATTTTGTGATATGGGTCCTTGTAGAACTTTACATAAGAGTGCTGATTTGAAGCACGTTTGAATCCTTCTTTTATGTGAGTTTATCTATATATAACATATCGCATTTATTTCAGTATCAAAAGCAACATGTCATTTATGGCTGCAGATTGTATTCATGTATAACTGCATTTGTAATTTTACTATTCATGCGTTTTTATATGTTTTATTAATTTGTTCAAATACTTGATACGGTCAAATATTTGATACCATCTTTAATTGAGCAACCTCTGCTGGTATCAGATGCAACAATAATACAAGTATACTTGTATCAATTTGAATTGTAGTGCCCTTATAAACTTATGTTCTGTCGTCAGAAGTAATAGCCCCTTTCATCTATTCGTTCAATCATTATTACTATTTATTTACTGATTTATTTATTTATTTATTTATTTATTTATTTATTTATTTATTTATTTATTTATTTATTTATTTATTTATGTATTTATTTATTTATTTATTTATAATTTTTTTATTTATTTTTTGATCGGGTTAGTTAATTTGATTATAATTAAATGAGTTGGACCAGCATCTTTATCATTATTATTATTATTATTATTATTATAATTATTATTATTATTATTATTATTATTATTATTATTATTATTATTATCATTATCATTTTCATTATCATTATCATTATCATTATCATTATCATTATCATTATCATTATCATTATCATTATCATTATTATTATTATTATTATTATTGATTTGTGGTGTGATTTTTTTTGTGGTGGGACTATATTAGGAAATTATGCTATCAACTCTGGTTATTCTTTTTTATCTTAATTCAAGGCTCCAAATAGGTGTAGCCAGTTAAAATTTGTTCATTTACCTCATCTAACAGTAGGACATTGGCAGAAGTGTGTCAGGGGCTACATATGCTTTGGTTACTTCTGTTATTTCAAGTTCTGTCTTTTTCTACTGTGTTTTTCAAACATTTGAAAAAAAAAATAATGGTAATCATGGTTTGATTACCACAGGGTTTTCGGGATACCATTTTGTTTCATTCATATACGCGGTTTGGATGCTTACAGGCTTTTTTGAATTCATGTATGTCTATTTTGTGGTACACTATTGGATTCATTATATTTTTCTGATGTTACTTAGTTACAAAATCAAATTTATGATTGCTCTCATTCATGATATTAAGTCAATAGGACTGCTGGACAATGGTTAGTGTCAGTACTATCTTAGATGGTCTAGGTGGAGTTGACATGAATTCTCTTACTTTGTCACTTGAAAATAATTCCCTACAAGATGAAAATAATCCAAATTCGTTTCAGCCTAAATTAATTAAACAATCACCATACTTTGATACAGATGAACTCATTGCACATTTAAAGCAAATGCAAATTTATTTTACTATATTTAGTCTAAACTGTGAATCTTTAAACGCTTAGTTTGAAGAAATACAAATTTTCTTACATAATTTAGAAGAACAAAATTACTCACCTTCAGCAATTTGTCTTCAAGAGACATGGCTAAGAAATGATTCCGATCTATCTTTACTTCAACTTGAAAACTATACTTTGATTTCTCAAGGAAAGTTCTGTACCCCACGTGGAGGTCTAGCTATCTATTTAAAGAGTTGTTTCAATTTTAAACCAATTGATGTATATATAATGTCTGACATCTATGAAGGATAATTTATTGAAGTAAGCATTGATGGCATTGATAAAAAAGTAGTTATTGGAAATATATATAGGCCACCTCGGGATGTCAATGAAAATTATCACACCTTTATTGAAGAATTTACTTCAGTCTTACAGACATTGTTGCTTCTAAAGAGCGAAGTAATCATAGCCGGAGACTTCAACATTGATTTGTTGCAAATTCATGATAAACCTGTTTTCGGTGTATTTTTTTTATTTAATCACAACCATGAGTTTTTTCCCGCAAATTACGTTACCTACAAAGCTCTCTCAACGCCGAGGAACAATTATTGATAATTTTTTCATGAAATTGATTGATTCAAATATTTCTAACTCAAATTCTGGAATTCTGACTTCTAGAATTTCAGACCATTTCCTTTATTCTAAACATGATACAGTTCCTAAGTATATTCAAATTTGTGAAAGACATCCGAATTCTATAAATCGTTTGAAAACAGAATTATCAGATGCATATATCTATGATAGTCTGAATACGGATCTTAATACTGATCCTAATACTTCACATTCTGTTTTATATAAGGTCGTTACTTCGGCCATAAATAACAATTTTCCAACTAAAACTAAAAAATTTAACAAATACAAACATAAAAAGAATTCATGGATAACGCAAGGTATTATTCGCTCTATAGCCACTAGAGATCGTTTATATAAATCCTTGAGGGGAATTTCTCTAGAAAATGGCGATTATGAAATTCGTTCTACAAATTTGAAAACATTTAACAAAATTTTGAAAAACAACATTCGCGTTGCTAAAAAGGATTATTACAAATCTTGTTTCGATCGCTATAGAAATGATATTAAAAATACATGGTTAACTGTAATTGATATATTGAATAGGTTAAAAAAGAAGAAAGCATTTCCAGATTCCTTTGCAATCAACAGTGAAAAATTACTGATAAATCAAAAATTGGCAATACCTTTAATGAATTTTTTACAGATATCGGACGCCTTTTAGCATCACAAATTATTCCTCCCACGGACTGCTCCTATAAAAATTATTTAAGGTACACAGTTCCACATAGCTTTCAATTTACTTGTGTTACTGAACACACATTCTAAATATCATAGACTCGTTTAAACCAAAACATATACTGAACCAAACAAATAACGCAACCCTTAAACTTTTTAACTTAAATATTTTTGTTACTTTCATATCACAGAAACAAATTAGATCCATATTCTGCAGTCTTTTTGGCATAACATGTGAAAAACAAAAACTTTAAACTGTCAACGAGGGCGCGTACAGCTGGCAAAAACAGGGCAACATTGATTTGTAAAGCTCACAAATTGGCATGTCCACTAATACTGTGTGTGACCACCATCAGCATCTGTAACTGCTATGCAACATCGGCGCATGGATGACGCTTGCCGCTGCACCATCTGCTGGGGCACACGCTCCCACTCTTCTTGAAGAGCCTGGCAAAGCTGCTGGCGGTTGGCGGGCGCTGGTCAAGGTAGTACCAAAGATGCTCAATGGGATTGATATCAGG
>OZ026619.1:93835103-93878103 GCA_964020975.1 Hermodice carunculata
TGAGAAGGCTGGCCATGGCAAAACGTTAATTCCTTCTCCTTGCAGAAAATCCATCGTCAGTCTAGCGGCATGGGGCCGAGCATTGTCCTGTTGAAGCAAGTGGAGTTGGTGGTGTCTAATGAAAGGGACAGCAACAGGCTGAAGGATCTCATCCCTGTAAAGGGCAACGTTAAGATTGCCTTCAATGAAGATTAGCTGGGTTTTGGCTGTGAATGAAATTCCACCCCACACCATCACTGATGCACCTCCAAATCGATCTGTTTCCAGCACACAGGCATCTGAGTAGCGTTCTCCCCTTCGTCGCAAACATGTGTCCTACCATCTGCATGATACAGGGTGAAGCGGGATTCATCAGTGAATAGCACATCCCGCCACTGTTGATGGGTCCAGCGAGTATGGGCAGTAGCCCATTGTCGTTGGGCTTGCCTTCTTGCCTGTGTCAAAATTTGACCCCTGTAAGGACGCCTGGCGTGTAGATGGTGTTCTTGTAGTCTATAACCGACTGTCTGGGCAGATATTCTGTTATTGGTTCTGCCAGGTGTCTGTTGTGCAGTTCTAGTGGCTGGTCGAGTTCTGTTCCGCAGATGTGACACCCTGATGTATCTGTGTTGTGCAGGTGTGGTTTCTCTTGGTCTCCCAGGATGCTGTCTATCAGCTGTGGCCCCAGTCTCCTGGAATCTTGTAGCAAGTCTGCATATAGTGGATTTGTGGACTTCCAGTCTTCTTGCCACCTCTGCTGCAGATAAACCAGCCTGTAGCATGCCAATTCCTCTCTCCCGATCTACTGTTGATTATCGACCCATAGTTCTTGGAATACTGTGCCAAATGAATCCCATGCTGCCCTTTTATTGTCCGTGAGGGGCTACACCCAACCAGTAAAGGTGCGAATGTTTTAGTCATGTGGGTAACACTGAATCCTGCAGTTGTCCTTGATTCAGCACAACCACCAAACTTTGAAAGCCTCATATCCTCGCACACAGCTACGCTTGGGCTGATTTCAATGTGGCCTTTTCCTGTCCCAGAATCAAAGACTTGGCAACCTTAATTTCAGGTGTCAGAGACTTGCGTAAAATAGCCTGCTGTAGTCACTCTTGATTCATGACAATGACCCCATGGCAAGGTCAGGGTACTCGACCTTGAGGTCACAATACTTGGTGCATTATTTTAGACTGATTTAACAATGGTTTGTATATTTCTGAGCTTTAAATACAGTTCCAATGTGAAAATAAACTCAAATGAAAAAGTTGCGTTATTTGTTTGGTTCAGTATAGTTTTGGTCATGACAGATTATCTACGCATCTATTGAAACAAATCAAAATGGAAATATCTAAACCAGTGACTTTAATCATTAATCAATCAGTTTCAACTGGTATATTCCCTGACATTTTGAAAATAGCTAAAGTGGTGCATATCTTTAAGAAAGGTGATCCAAATATTATGGAAAATTACAGACCTATTTCTGTCTTGCCTGTACTATCAAAAAATTTTTGAGAGAGTGATTCATAATCAAATCTATGAGTATTTTAAGCACCACAATCTGTTATATGAAAGTCAATATGGCTTTCGAGAAAAACACTCTACTGAACTTGCTGCTCTTGAGTTTATTGATCGTATAATACTTGATATGGATTCGGGTGAAATCCCAATTAGTATATTTATGGATCTATTCAAAGCCTTTGATCCCTTAGATCACTCTATTTGTTATACAAACTAAATTACTATGGTCTGAAAGGGACTGCTTTAGATCTTTTTAAAAGTTACTTAACAAACAGAAAGCAATATGTTGTCCATGATCAAACTGAATCTAAATCTCTAGTCATTTCAACGGGTGTTCCTGAAGGATCAATATTGGGTGCTTTACTTTTCCTTATTTATATAAATGACATACACATGGCATCATCTATACTAAAATTCATTACCTATGCGGATGATACAACTTTATTTACTTCCGTGAGACCTGTCAGTTTATCTGCATCAGATAGTGATGCTGTAAAACTTATAACCTCGAACTTACGAAAGTAAGTTCATGGTTAAAGGTGAATAAATTATCTTGAAACGTCAACAAAACCAAGTTTATGGTTTTGCATAAACCTCAAAGGAAAGTTACAATCCCTAATATAAAAATTGATGATATTACGATTGAATGTGTAGAAGAATTCAATTTCCCTGGCATAATAATTGACCAATTTTTGAGTTGGAATAGTCATATTCATACAAAACTGCTTCAAAATTTTCTCAGAGTATTGGTATCATGAACAAATTAAAAAATTTTTTTCCTTCCTATATAGTACAAACAATTTATAATTCCCTGATTCTTCCTAGATTTAATTATGGTATTCTTATTTGGGGATATAAACATGACAGGTTAGTAAAGCTCCAAAAAAGGGCTATTCGGATAATCCATCACAGCAAGTATAATGCTCATTCGGAACCTATTCTTAAAGCCAGAAATTTATTGAAATTAGAAGATTTACTTTATTTACAAATTTTGAAATTTTATTACAAATTAACAAATCAGCAGATCCCGATTTACTTCAATGATATACAAATCATGTCAACTCCACAATTACATGACCATTATACCAGAAGACAACAAATATTCGTAACACGTACGAGACGTAGTTTTGCGAGGAAATGGTTAAGACATGACATTGTACGACTTTTGAATTCAACTCCTGAAAATATCTTAGAAAAAATACATACACACAGCTATTTTGGTTTTTCGTGCTATGTTAAAAAACCATATCTGATGAAATACGATGAAACCTGTTATATTCCAAACTGTTATGTATGCAACTCTAATTAGACATTGACATTTTATCTACTCTTCAGTTAAAACGAAATTATTGTAAATGACCACATTTTTGTTTACTTTTCATTGTACCAGTGTGGCAAACATGCTAGCGATCTAGCAAAGATCTTAATGTGTGTCTCCCTGACCTATTTATGTTTATATCTTCAGTTGAGTTTTATGTACCTTTGTGTTTAATGAATGTTATCCAATTGTAACTATTTTGGTCAAATAAATACTCCTGAATCCTGAATGCTGATTGGAGACCACACTCTCATTTTTCGGAGTTCCAAAGGTACTCCCAAAGTGATAATGGTGCTGAATTTAGCAGAATGGAAGAGATCATTGACAAATTTCCGTGATGGACTTGTCAGATATGCCACATTAAGCCCTGCCACCCAAAAACAAATGATATACATGAAATGAAAAAAGCCAATCACATGCTAATCGCAAAGCTGGCTGCACTGGAGATGGACAAAGGCCCAAGGTTCAAATGGTACCAGCATCTTCCAAAACTGTAAGTAAGTATATCTTTAAAGCTAACAATTTACATTTTAGGTCAGCTGGCTTGCCAGTCAGCTGACCTTATAGATGGTCTGTTGGTCTTGCACAATTCACATTCGACTTCTCTCTATTCGTCAGCCAGATTCACTTAAAACTGAGCTTGCACTTGAAATACCTGTATGTCTGTGCAACTTTGTAAAATAGTTTATATATATATATATATATATATATATCTATATCTATATAGCTATTTGCATGCGGGTCCAGTGGTCGATATTCCCATCACACTCATTTGAAGAAATTCAACGACGCCCATGGCAATTTATTTTTCATGATATTAAATTCCACATGGACGAGGTGACTGGACAAAACCCCTATAAGTAGCCTTCGGGATTCTGCCAGGCAGGACCATGCCAACTGACAAGGAGGCGGTGGAATCATGACCACAATTACAGTGAGGTAGAATAAATATTTTCCTCTTAGTCAGATTATCAATTATTACTATTGGAAGGGCAGGTTTTTTAGAGGGTCACTGGGGGAGACAGAGGGTCTATTGTTGGTAGCAAGAAACAGATAATGAGAAGTAAGATATAAAAATATTTACTTTGGGCTTTCAATTCAGTCCATCAATAAATGCAGCATACTTTTGTGAAAGACTCAAAATCAAACGTACTGCTTAATTGTTGCATATATATATATATATATATATATATATATATATATATATATATATATATGCATATATATATATATATATATATATATATATATATATACACATATATATGCATGCATTACTGGAAACACTGGATTTACTGTTTGACAAATAATACAAACAATACACGCACTGCAGTGCAGGAATATAACAGGGGTAAGCACAACACAATTTTAAGCCAATTAATGCACCATATGGTCATTGTTTGTAGGAGCTTTAAAGGAATACCTTTTGTGATGTTATTTTAGTAGCTTTAAATTGATTTATTATCAGTCTTATTGTGCTTCCCATTTGTTGAGTAAAAGCACATTTTTATAAGAAATATTGTTCCAATGAATACAAACCAAAAATATAAAAATCAGGACTCAAACTATAGGGCAGTATAAATCCATATACAGCTTTCCTCCAAAAGTAAGGTTAGCAAGATCACCGCGAACTCCCACAACAGCAACCCGAAAAAATAGACTCCAAGAACACACACACACACACACACACACACACACACACACACACACACACACACACACACACACACACACACACACACACACATCACAAAAAGCAAAATTGATCAAGTTCTAAAGTCCTTGAATTTTGGTAAAAAGGTCATGCAAAGTCCTGGGAAATTCCTTGAATTTGAAAACTCACAAGCTGTATAATACAATGGCCCCCTCTCAAGGCCCTTTTCACCAGATGCCAGCATTCTTCTGCAGAAAGTATGGTATTTCCAATATATTCTCCCCCTCTTATAAGGCCACTTTTGGTTGCATTTGGGATGGCCTTATAAGAGTGGGACCACTGTACTTTCATGTTCCTTCTTTGCATTAGGTCCCAGAAACAGAAACTAGCAGTACGTCAGGTGCTGAACAGTCTCAAGTCCAGCAATAGTAACAACAGTCCCTCCATTTGATCGGCAGATTTTAACTTGTGAAAACAACACTTTTTGCATTGGTAATTATGAAAACAACACTTTTTGTATTGATAATTCACAATAGCTGAAATTTAAATTAGAATTTTAGTCCTAGTTATTAAATTATCTCCCTGCAGCAACTAAATTTAAACCAATTATATACCATATGGCCATTGTTATTACCTTTGTGATATTATAATACATTAAAACTGATCTATGCTGATATCTTATTGTGCTTCCGACTTGTTGAGGTAAAGGATATGTAATGTATAATCTGGCAAAAAAAAAGAAAGTGAAACTAGAAAAGATTTGCTTCAGTCACCACAGCGAGTTTGGTGATTTTTGGAACAATAATGTTCGCGAAAAACTCAGGACAAATTCGGTTGTAAAGAAGAAAGAAAGAAAAATTTCTTGGAAAAACAATGTCTGGGTTCGCACCCAGATATAAAAATAAAATACCGTACTCAAACTATAGGGCAGTATAACTACATATACTTCCATGCTCCTTCTTTACATTACATCCCAGAAACAGAAAGAAATAAGAGTACTGACAGTACGTCAGGTGCTGAACAATCACAAGTAAGTCCAGAAGTTGTAAAAGACCCAGACTCAGACTCAGAATCATAACTCTTTTATTTGACTAAAATAATCGTACTGTACAATGATACAAGAAGTAATAGTCTTGAGATTAAGTCCAACAGCAGCAGCTATCATGAGGGCCACTAACAGATATATTACAGTATACTTATAAATATATTTAAAATATGGAGTGGGTTGAAAGTTTTTTACGCAACAAACAAAATTAATATTTAAGCACTGAAA
Organism: Hermodice carunculata; assembly: GCA_964020975.1. Taxonomy (NCBI): domain Eukaryota; kingdom Metazoa; phylum Annelida; class Polychaeta; order Eunicida; family Amphinomidae; genus Hermodice; species Hermodice carunculata. Next base: position 93,840,846 of record OZ026619.1, read on the forward strand.
TATTAACCTCGTGAGGCCTGGCCAGGAAGCTCACAACTGAGGAGCATTGCAAACATAACAGTTCTAGATGGAACAGCTATCATTATATTTTTCACATATTTGGCAAAACAATATTTACTATGTGTATAAACTTTATTCAGAATGAGATCAATTCTCATACATTTTTCTGAAGTAGTGTAATTCTGTTACTTTTATGACCCCAAAGAAGACAACCATACTTAAGGTGATGGAGTACAGGTGATTTATATATTGTTAGTAGAATATTTTGTGGTAAGAATTCCTTTAATTTATTCAAGAGTTGTAAAAACAGTGCTTTAGTTAAATCGACAGATTTAAACTAATGAAAACATCACATTTATTATTGATAATGTATAATAGCTGAAATTTAAATAAGAATTCTATCAAAGTTTTTAAATTATCTCTCCGCAGCAACTAAATTTAAGCCAATTAATGCACCATATGGTCATAGTTAGTTGTTAGCTTAAAGGATTAAGTTTTGTTTGTAATTTCCAAATTGTCTATCCAAATTGCAGTAGTGCATTTATGTGTAAAAATCTCTAAATTTTAATTTCAAACGATATTTTATGCTTTTGAGTCCTAATCCAAACTTCAAACTTTTGTTTGTGATTTTTATATTGTGTATCCGGATCTCATTGGTACATCACTTCTTATTTCTTTCTAATACAAGTTCATAACTTGTAATGTGGCTCAGAAAACCTTTATAAAATATGGGAGAAAGGTATTGAGATAAATTTAGAAATGTGGTTGAATCAGGATGTGTGTGCTTGAGCATCTGTAGACCAAAATACTATATTATACCAAACTTGCATTTAATCTGACAATATAGGCTTAGTTTTTTATGAAAAGTAAGCTGGAGGGACACTAGAAAATATTAATGTGCCACTACCAAATCAAGTAAATTTTCGTTTTGTTTACAGTACATCAATGGTATATGGTTGCATTCTGCATTCGCCAGATAAACTTGGCACCATTACACATCATCAAAATTTCAGTAGGAAAGTAGAATGAAAAAGTCTGCAGTCTGTACCTGAAATGTTGAATTTAAAACGAAAAAGAGCGCGTTTTCTTACTTTAGAAAATGGAGACCAGTGACAGTGGCCATCCCAGGTCAAGACAGACATAAAGGAGACCCCAAGCATGTGCAGGGGTTAGTTCTACAAATACATGTCAAAAAAGACTTTCCATATTCCATAAGGTGATTCATTCACTGTAAAAAAAAATCCACCAAGTTTTGTCTGACGGATGTTTACACAACTTTTAAAAAAACATCATGAGAGATTACAAATCTTCCAAAAAGTGTATAAGTTTTGTCCGTGGGATAAAATAAGTTTCACAAACTCACAAGGAAGTTTTAAAACTTGTGTTAAATTTCCCACTAAATCGTATTCGACGATTAGAAGGCTTCTGACTTTTCATTTTTCGTGTAATAATGCCTGAACATTTGAAAACTGGTGTAGAGGTTGTAAACATGCTTGATCTGGTCTTTTTCTCCATTGGATACGATTACAAAACTTATAAGCATACAAGTTAAACAACTCCAACAGATCAAACAAGCAAAAGTAATAATATTTTAAGAAAAAATACCTAACACTAAACTTATTTTTCTGCCCCTTCCGAACTAGTTTTGGCTGTTCCAGTAAAGAGATATAATAATTTCTGATATTTTTTTAAAAACATTTATGTTTATACATGGCCTGGGCAATCTAAACTAAATACACTGAACCAAACAAATGACGCAACTTTTTCATTTGGGTTTATTTTCACATTGGAACTGTATTTAAGTTCAGAAATATACGAACCGTTGTTAAATCAGTCTAAATAATGCACCAAGTAGTGTGACCTCAAGGTCGAGTACCCTGACCTTGCCATGGGGTCATTGTCATGAATCAAGAGTGACTACAGCAGGCTATTTTACGCAAGTCTCTGACACCTGAAATTAAGGTTGCCAAGTCTTTGATTCTGGGACAGGAAAAGGCCACATTGAAATCAGCCCAAGCGTAGCTGTGTGCGAGGATATGAGGCTTTCAAAGTTTGGTGGTTGTGCTGAATCAAGGACAACTGCAGGATTCAGTGTTACCCACATGACTAAAACATTCGCACCTTTACTGGTTGGGTGTAGCCCCTCACGGACAATAAAAGGGCAGCATGGGATTCATTTGGCACAGTATTCCAAGAACTATGGGTCGATAATCAACAGTAGATCGGGAGAGAGGAATAGGCATGCTACAGGCTGGTTTATCTGCAGCAGAGGTGGCAAGAAGACTACAAGTCCACAAATCCACTATATGCAGACTTGTTACAAGATTCCAGGAGACTGGGGCCACAGCTGATAGACAGCGTCCTGGGAGACCAAGAGAAACCACACCTGCACAAGACAGATACATCAGGGTGTCACATCTGCGGAACAGAACTCGACCAGCCATTAGAACTGCACAACAGACACCTGGCAGAACCAATAACAGAATATCTGCCCAGACAGTCCGTAATAGACTACAAGAACATCATCTACATGCCAGGCGTCCTTACAGGGGTCAAATTTTGACACAGGCAAGAAGGCAAGCCCGACGACAATGGGCTACTGCCCATACTGGCTGGACCCATCAACAGTGGAGGGATGTGCTATTCACCGATGAATCCCGCTTCACCCTGTATCATGCAGATGGTAGGACACGTGTTTGGCGACGAAGGGGAGAATGCTACTCAGATGCCTGTGTGCTGGAAACAGATCGATTTGGAGGTGCATCAGTGACGGTGTGGGGTGGAATTTCATTCACAGCCAAAACCCAGCTAATCTTCATTAAAGGCAATCTTAACGATGCCCATTGCAGGGATGAGATCCTTCAGCCTGTTGCTGTCCCTTTCATTAGACACCACCAACTCCACTTGCTTCAACAGGACAATGCTCGGCCCCATGCCGCTAGACTGACGATGGATTTTCTGCAAGGAGAAGGAATTAACGTTTTGCCATGGCCAGCCTTCTCACCTGATATCAATCCCATTGAGCGTCTTTGGGACTACCTTGACCAGCGTGTTCGGAGACGGGATCCAACGCCTGCCAACCGCCAGCAGCTTTTCCAGGCTCTTCAAGAAGAGTGGGATCGTGTGCCCCGGCAGATGGTGCAGCGGCTAGTGTCATCCATGTGCCGACGTTGCATAGCAGTTACAGATGCTGATGGTGGTCACACACAGTATTAGTGGACATGCCAATTTGTGAACTTTACGAATCAATGTTGCCCTGTTTATTGCCAGCTGGTCGCACCCTCGTTGACAGTTTCAAGTTTTTGTTTTTCACATGTTATGCCAAAAAGACTGCAGAATATGGATCTAATTTGTTTCTGTGATATGAAAGTAACAAATATTTAAGTTAAAAAGTTTAAGGGTTGCGTTATTTGTTTGGTTCAGTATATAATTTGGACCTTTCTATATGTAATATCCTTATTTCCTGTGGTGAAAATATTTTTGAAAAAGATTGTAATCTACAATGCAATGAATGAAGCTGGACACTGAGGTTTTAAATTATTACCATTCATCAAAAATTCAGATTTTAACAAATGTTTCATTTTGAGCACTTATTAGGAAATGCATCCTAGTATATTCCTATTGATTACTCTGTAAATCAGTAGGCATACAATGGCAATTCACATTTTCAACTCTGCTTATGAAAAAAAATGTAATCACCTAATTGCTTCAAAATTATGTGGATTCAGTCCTTCAGACCACTGGTTTTGATTTGTTCACAGCTTGGCGTAATTTTCTTTCTTCTTCTTCCCAATTTTGAAAAAAATTTTCATTGATTATTTGAGTCATATTATTGTTTCCATATATATATATATATATATATATATATATATATATATATATATATATATATATATATATATATATATATATATATATATATATATATATATATATATATATATATATATCACATTGGTGATGCTATTTCATTTTTAAAAATGGCTCTGTTTTAGGACGGCACACGGGGTGCTGCAGAGTAAATTCCGTGCAGACAGCTTGGAAAAGATTGTCGGGTCAAATAGTCAACATGTATATGGGTGGAAAAAGGATCCCAAAATTACACTCAGGTTGGCAGCACATCTGCAGTCAACGTACTCATCTGCTCCAACGAAGTGTAGCTGGAAAAATGACTGTGATACAAATGACTGCATTTGCTTAAAAGCAACAATGCGTGCCCAGCCAACTGTCATGCTGGCCAACCATGTGACAACAGGTATGGAAACTAGAAAGGATAGATTTGCAAGCAAATCTGTTTGTGTGATACAAACCTCCAAAGTGAAACATGTTCCAAATGATAGAATCCTGATTAGTAGTTTACAATGCTACATCTATCTTTACTGCGTAGTGAATGTGCCAATGACGCAAACATAATAACCTGAAATGGGAATGACATCAGTATCAAGAGTAGTTTGAGAATATTAAAGATTTTAATTTTGTGTATTTTCCTAATTTGCATAAATTTAAAATGCCCCGTTATTTCATTCCTTGTAGGATGAACCCATTGCAAAAATCTACAAAATGAAGTGGGAATAGCATCGCTATCAATGACACTTGTGAAGACATTCAAGATTTTAAATTTTGCAACAATAATTAAATTAAACTGCCACAATTTTGGTTCATTGCACACTGTATTCTCCTATGTAACAAACCTGTGCTGGAATGATACATCTATCTATAATAGTTTTGAAGATATTCAAAGTTTGTATTTGCCTACTTTGCATAAATTACCGACCTGTGCTGGAATGATATATCTAGCTATAATAGTTTTGAAGATATTCAAAGTTTGTATTTGCCTACTTTGCACAAATTACCGTGCTTGAAATTTAGTTCATTTGATTTTTTTTTTTTGGAAAAAGTGGAAAAAAAGAGAACATCTTGGCAAAACAATGAATCTCTGAATGTGTCCAGATGTGCCCATATGTAATTTTGAAGAAACTGGCCAAGCTTTTTCGAATAACAACTCTTTGAAAGATTATCACAAAAATAAAAAAAAAATAAAAAAAGTATAATAAGCACTTTAATTTATATGTAGAGACCTGACTTACCGTTGTCCCTTCCCCACAAAAATAAGTTCCCAGTATCATGTTTGATTTATGTGATACGCTATTTTACAGACATAGACGTGATCAACAAGTTTGTATGATGGACACAGTCCAACAATTTGCCATGCCAGATTTTTGTTGATGTGGTAGTATGTGATGTATGTCTGTTAAAACGTATTTGGATATATTGGATTTATGTTGCAAGATAGATATACCATTTAACTGAACGTGTGGCGGTTACTACTCAGCAAAAAAAAGCCTTGGGTTTTGCATCAGAAATCCATAATTTGCAAGGTGATGTCTAGAGAACAAATGGATATACATGTATGGTACAACCTGATTTCTCAGTTAAAATAGGCAACTAGGTAAAATGTTTGTGTGGTTGTCAGTGCTGCAAGTGTAAAAGGCAACTTTAACATGAAAGACGACTTAAATAGGCCTTTGTGTCTCGATAATACTTGTCCATTGTTTTCTAATTGCAACTTTACTCGTCACAGAATTTTGAAAAAGCTGAAAGTAGATCTACTAGAGGCACTTGCCCTACACCAGCCGTTGCTGGGTTTCTTTCTTTCTTTCTTTCTTGCTACTTTTTGCTTTAGACTCGTCTTGTTGGTATTTGAATGTAAGGTATCTTCATGAGGAATTTGAATCTTTTACCCATTACATGTTTAATGGTAATGAGAAAACGACTATAGTCATTATTAGCACTTCAAGGGATAAGTGACAGAAAATTATGCATACAAATGAAATCTATATTTTTAATTTGTAAATTCTAATAACCAGCGCACTGTAATGAATGCTGTCTACAAGATTTAAGACTTTTCAAACATGCCTAGGTTGAGTAAAATTCAAAACAGAGTTACAGGTAAATAAACTTTATTGACATAAACCGTACAATGTAAACAGTGTAGCCATAGACTAATCTACATACACACAGATAATTTATATGTACATGTTTTACCAGACCTATAACGAGGTATATCAATCCAACTTGTGCACACAGTTTTCCATATAGAAACACGACGGGTTACATGCACATGTTGGACTGTCAACCCTCCCTAATATCAGGTGCTCTATGGTACCGACCATTTACCCACCATATCAGGGTAAACCATACATACAAACTAATCATATTGTTTCATAGTTACATGTAGGTATGGCCCATAGTACAGGAGTGCTTCTCAAATGCGCAGTTGATATAATTCAACACTGGTTTACATAAAGATGGTCTGCCGTTGCCTAAAGACATAATGAAATGTAACTTTTCTGATTGTGAGAGTTCTCTGGAGTTCACACAGCACCAGGTAAGTTTATTACATAATTCTTCTCTAATATCAGAATACAAATTACAGTCTAGAATAAAGTGTTGTTCATCTTCTGCTGCGTCCATGTGGCACAACCAACACTTACGTAATTCTCCTGGTGTTTTGGGTCTTGTGTATATCCTCACTTCAATTTCCAAAGTGTGGGCACTTACACTAAGTTTAGTCAAATTCTTACATTTATTGACTGCAATGTTACACAAGAGATAACCTTTCATGCTATTTTTTTTTCAAATTTGCAATATGTACACAATGTGTGTGTGCTATTATCATCAGTATTAATTTGCTCTGGCCACTTTAATTCATAGATATTGCACAAGCGCTGCCTTAGTTTGCTACAAACTGTGTGAGGAGTTACACCTCCTACATTTCTCTACACTCCGTGCAGCCTAGCATATTTTAGAATGTCTTTCACACCTTTTATCCAGCAGCTCTTATCATTTCTACACAATTCATAATTTTCTAACAGACATTTAATTCTTAGGGTTTCAAGTATTACTGTTTTGTAGATGCAACCAATATTTCACAGCACCACAAACTAATCGTGTTAACAAAGGGAAAATACCAAGTTCAGCTTTCACTGCAATATTAGATGCTTTTCCGTGGATACCGAGTACATATTTACCAAATATATTATGGACGCTTTCTGGAGTGGCTCTATCACACAGCTCGTTAAAATTGTTGTTATTACTAGTTCAGTCAAGATCAGTTGCGGAACTAACTCTGAAAGAGGACAGAATTTACTTCATTTTCATTTGTTTTGAACTGATATAGTCTTAAATCAGTGCTGTACTGGAAAGTAGGAAGAGGGGGTGCATTTTCGTCCTCTGGGATTTTACACTGGTTTGCAAAGTACTGATTAAAAATTATCAGCCCTTTCTGTTTGTTATATATAATTGTATCATTTTCAACAAGAGGTGGTATGCTCGGATGGAGTTTGCAACTGAAAATAGATTTGGAAAGACTCCACCATTTTTTACATTGATTTTTTTGCTGTCTAATTCCGCTTTTAAGTTTGAAAAATAAGATCGAATTGATTTTTCGTTTGCTGTAACAGAGATGTTCTGAAAACGTTTATAAAGTTGAAAAAGGCTTTCAGTGTGTGGAGAAAGATTACCATTATCTTTTTGTGCTGATTTCCTATACCTTTTCCATGCACGGTTTCGTTTTCTGATGAGGAGTTTGTTATTTGCTGTGACCCAAGGTTTGTCATTAGGACCAATAAGAACAGTTTTGCGTGGAATGAATTCCTTTGCGGTTTCTACAAGTAAGTTTGACCAATAGTCAACTTTTTCTTCGAGAGTATCAAACAAATTGAAACCAACCTCCCAAGGTGCTTGCTGTAAGGTTTTGTTTAGTTCCACAGTATTTGATTGTTTAAAGTCCCAAACAGTTCTCAGGTACGCCTTATCATTGTAAAAAGTAACAGAACTAGAAAAATTTGGTTTACTTGTTAGCAAATCAGCTCATGCTTCATTGGATGCACGTATGGGACAGTTCTATGTATTGAAGTTGGAATGGTATCTCTGTCCATAATCTGTGTTGAAGATATTCAAGACTGACATTTTGTTAACAGTTTTGAAACTATTCAAGATTGATATTCTGTATATTCTCCTAATTTGCATAAATTTAAATGTTACAACTTTGGCTCATGGTTCATTGGATGCGCCTATAGCACAAACCTTCATGCAGAAGTTAAAATCGCATCTCTATCTATAATATTTTTGAAGATATTCAAGATTTAAATTTTAGGTAATCGTCTAATTTGCATTAATTCAAATCCTACAAGTTTGGTTCATGGCTCATTGGATGCACCTATATCACAAACCTATGTATTGAATTTGGAATGGCATCTCTATCTGTTATAGTTTTGAAGATATTCAAGATTTAAATTTTCAAAGTGCCGTAATTCGCATAATTTAAAATTTTACATTTTTCGTTTACTGTCCATTATGTTGGCAGATGTCACAATCCTATATGGTTAACTTTGAATTTTGTATCTATCTAAAATAGTTTTGAAGATATGGAGCTTTTAAAATTTTAATTGCCCCTAATAAGCATAATTTTGAACATTACGACTATTCCAAATCAGACAGATGATTTCCCTAATAGTTGTATTACCATGCCAAGTTGAAACAGTGTAGCTTGCACGGTGTCAGAGAAAAGCTCCGGATAAATTTTGCAGAAATGCAGAAAGAAAGAAAGAAAGAAAGAAAGAAAGAAAGAAAGAAAGAAAAAAAGAAAGAAAGAAAGAAAGAAAGAAAGAAAGAAAGAAAGAAAGAAAGAAAGGAAGGGTTGGCACCCAGACATAAAAAGTACAAAAAATGACATAGTGATAGGAGTTAGAGATAGGAGGAAGAACGCCACTATTGATAATGTAACCCGGACAGTCAATAATACAGAGATCTAGAATAGTATTAGAAAATTCAGTGCATCTTGTGGGTCACTATAATTTGATATAAATTATTACGAGCAACCAAGTCTACAAGTTTGGTCCCTAATTCTCTGTCAGTGTGGTCCGAATCCCAGCATTCGCAACGATCATTGAAATCTCCTGTTGTAATAAGAATATGGGGGTATAACTCCATAGCTTTGGTAATTGAATCTGTAAGATTTTGTAGAAACATGTCGTGCTCATTGGCCGATTGGCCAGCGGACGATAATAGGTGCCAACAAGGGCTAACCCACGATCAGTAGCTATTTCAAGCCACACACATTCACAGTTAGCTGGTTCGAACTCCTGGCGTGAGGTACCAGGCAGAGAGTTTTTAGTGTAAATGGCAACACCACCTCCATGATTGTTACGGCTGTTACGTAAGGAAGGTTGAAAATTCTGAAGATTCGATAATTGATAGGGATAGCTCTCATCGAGCCACGTTTCAGATAATGTAATAATATCTATATTTTCAAATTGAGCAAGTAAAGTTCAATTCATCAAGTTCTCCATCGCTTTTAAGGCTACGAATGTTGGCATGACAAAGTTTGATATTCTTTAAAGTTTAGGGACCAGGATTTGAGTGAATATCTATGGCAGACTTTAAGAAGTAGTAAAGTGTCAACGATACGTGTTTCAAGCATATAAATATATTTAGTAAGAGAGGTAAGACAGCAACTGACAGGAATGCCAGACATAAACCAATTTGATCAGTGTAACAATTTTCCACAATTATTTTGAGAAGAAATTTAGACACATGAAAAAGTCCAATTGCAGCCCTGTATATTGCTGCATGCTACAGCCCATTTTCAAGAAAAAAATTGAACAAAAGCTGCTAAATGCTGTCGTGTGCTCGCTTTCCTAAGTTGATTCAGACAATGGGTACAAAAATAAATGTATAACTCGTACAATGAAATGTCGTGCAGGCAGTATCTAAGCGTCAAAGTACATATTTCATGACCCAAATGTGGAAACAGGAAACATATAAGCGACATAAAGAAAACAAAAAACTAACGCCTAAGACCTCATGGCGAGGAATCTTAGAATAAGGGAAACACACACACACACACAAAGAAAAACATGTACAAAGCGATAATAGTTGCAGAATTGAGGGGATTCTGGATACACACTATTAGAGAGGCTGATCGTGACTTCAGATGAAAAACCTTGTTCAAAAATGACATATTATATCATGTATAATACTCGTGGGCAATAGCATGCATTCATATTTGAGTGCAGTCCTACTCTAACACCTATTGAGCAAACGAGGGAGCCACCTGCATCAGGGCAGATACATGTATTTAGCATGGTTAAAACTACTTTCTAAACAAAAATATACAACACAAACACAGAATAATTTTAAGAAAATGTCTTAACACATATTTGAAACATGAAGGATGCCTTAATTGATTAGAAATGAGCTCTCTTTTGGTTGAAAAGGTGTTATTTATGGATGTTTATGTAGTATATAATACAGATCTGCCCTGATCACGGTGGAAGCATCAGTCTGTTGCCCCGGCAACACAGGAAGTGAGCAGGATCGCAGTTAAATATGAATGTCTCCTGTTGTAGCATCTTCAACTGGTAAGGTGTGCTTTAGTCGACTTATACAGTTTGCTTAAAGCAAGCTCACTATACTTATTCGAAACCTGAAATGGATCTTAAATCATGAAAGCAACCCATTCTGGCTATTATATTACGATCATATGAAATACAATCAAAGTTATATCAGCGAAACAATAACATTAGTGGATGAATTAAATAGTGGTTTGTATGAAGGGGTTGTATATTACATCAGATGGTGCATGATGCATGTCAACGTCATAAACTCCATTGTAGTTGCAATCAGTGTAGACGCAAAATGCACTGGCTTAATCTATACTGTGGAACAGAATAATGCACAAAACTGGACGGCAGTAGTATTATGCCCTATTATATTACGCGGACATCTGATTGGCCAATGAAGAACCAGTTGCTGCAAACTTATGTCGAAGTTCAAAACAAAAGTAATGTAAGCTACACGTTATGTGGGAGGATGGTGGTAGTTTGTAACATATTTCGACAGGAGATATATAATAGTAGCAGTATAAGCAGAGCACAATACGATTTAAGCTATTATGTATTAGCATATAAGGGAACAAAAAGAACAACAACAAAAAACAGTCAGGAAAAAGTAAAAACGTAACTGGAACACAACAGCTTTAGGACATTTCGTCGAAATCACTTGGGAGAATGTCTGGTTTGACGATAGGTCAAATAGAAGAATTGCCAAAAGGACGAAGTAACACATTGCAGAATATACACCTTAATGTACCAAAAGGAGAAGAGACTTAAGTCGAATGTTTGTCAAAAACGATTGACATTTACCTCTGAGGGATCGATGTTCATGGAAGTCTAAACATGGTCACTCTTGTGGGAAAGTGGGCCACGAAAATAAGTTCAACTAAAGTTGAAGGAAGTGGAGGACCATTTCTTCTCTCGCGCCTAATAAGCTTTTTTTAAGAGTCTGTTCCCGGGGTATGAACCCGCGATTTGCCTCGGGTATTGTGGCCACCTCTCTGTTTATGAGGGAACTTGTTCCCTCATACAATTGAGTCGCTTTCCGTTTCAGATCCGTTTGCCTTTGTTGAATTTCTGTAACCACTTGATCTGGAACATGCCAATGAGGCTTGGGGATTCCTTTGACGGTATCATCTACGGTAACCATTCGGCCATGACACTGCCGATTTTTGCATCGCCAGTAAGATGCATTTTTGACATGTTTATCCAGATTACATCGACACCCGAGATAAGCCAGTTTCTTGTGGATAGTTACCGAAATAGGTCAGTGCCGGCATGGGAACGATCATCACTGCCTTCGGCCATACCTTGTTTGAAAATGGAAGGTAAGTATGTCTACAATCTGATTTAAAAAGCACCAATTCGATTACATTTATTCATTTACAACCAGTCACACAACAAATAAAAGACAGAACTAGTGATGGTACCCGGTATGTAAATGACTTTATTCATTTGAGCATGTGGGCATTAGGCAAACTGTCATTTCAATTCGTTTACCGTTCTGTGTTATGTCTATCCTATGTAATGATCACTCGACAGTGTCTCTGATCGGTAAAATGGGATTCAGTCAAATGTCCGTTACAGGCATTAGCGGGAACACAACATAGTCAAAACATGGTTACACAACGTCATAGGTAGATCTACCTTGATTTGTGTCAAAGTATACCACCTTTCTTGACTTCAAGTGACAATCAGCTGTAACAAGAAGAACGAAATCAGTTCTTTTCCTAGGTCATTAAACTGAAACGAGATATTCTAGGAGCTTGTCACACGAGTTAAATTTTAGATCATTAACACTGAACCATCTGAGATACAAGATAGAACCGTGGAAAATGTAAAGATATAAAGTCTAGAGCAGCACCTGTGAGGCGACAAATGGTACCTGATGATCAAATACAACCATGAGATAGGTTATGAAAAAACAAATGTCAAAAGTATCAACTAAAAGGAGGTAATCGATCGAGAGGCATGGTCTGTTTTCAGCTATTCGAGTATGCTAAAAATGATTGTCCATGTCAAACATAAGGGTATGCAATGTTTTGCAATTCAACTCCAATCACTTGATCTGAAATGTTTTCATATATGCTTTCACATTTAATTGCCATATGTTCATCAGAGTTTCTCAATTATACATGTATTTATCAAGGTCCTCTTTATCATGTATTTGTACAATAGAGCCACCAACAGCTGAGTCAGGCGCCCAACGTTTTTTTTTTCATGAACATAGAGACGTCCATCTTTGGACCAGCAAGAGTTAATTTTGTTGTCTCTCTTTAGACCACAGGCAATATACATTATGTGCACTCTCTTTTTTGTCAAGTCCTCAGAGATAAACACACTCACGTTCTTTTTCCTCGACTGGTAGATTTTCTCCCTGGCCCTGTATGTAACAAACTTTGCAATGATGGCTCTTGGCTTACCGTTTCTGGGTTTACCTACACGATGGGAACGGCTTATATCTTTGCTGTCAATATTTACTCCCAGTTTGTGTACTCTCTCCAGCACAATTTTGTCCGTATCCTCACCTTCAGTTCTACATCCTTGGACCAGAACCTAAGGGCATCACGTCTCCCATATTGTTGAAGTTCATCAAGCTCACTTTCCAGGGTTTTTATCTTTTGGTCGTACAGTTTTACCTTAGTACACAGTTCGTCAGCCTGTTGTAACTTAGCACTGAGATCTGCTGGTAAATGTTCAGATATGGTCTCATATCTACTGGAATATTGCATGTGCGACTCAAGTTCGTTTTCGATATTACTTTCAAGTTCGCTAACTTTTGATTCAAGAGCATCTACTTTGGTAGCAATGGTGCTTACCTGAGCTTTGACTGAATCGCCTAAAGCTTTGCAAAACCACATTTCGACACGGGGATCTGACAGTGCTCGAAGGAAATCCCCACCGTCTGTTCTAGGTCTGTGTGCAGGGGGGGGGGGGATAATCAGTTAGTGTAGGCGAAGTCCATGGTCGCTTGATACCACCAGCAGCAGTTGCTGAGCGATCCTTGAAAGACAAGGCAGAAATAGTGTTTCTCTCCATTCTAGGGGTCTTTGTACTTGATTCACCTTGGTCCGCCATAATGACCTGTAGAGTTAATCCTGTGTGGCGGGTAGCCTATCTCAAACAAAGATCACAATGTGTAATGTCAAAAATCACTTACTTACTTACTTACTTACTTACTTACTTACTTGGTTGGATGAACCCCTCAACCGTCAGGTGGGGCTGTCAATTTCGCCTTGAAACTGTTAATGGAGGCAGCAGAGACAGCGTTTTCAGGTAGACTGTTCCATGCGGTCAACACTCTGTTGGAGAAGAAATTCTTATGTACATCAGTCCTGGCATATTTTTTTGCTAATTTCATAGAGTGGCCCCTCAACTGTCTATTTGGATGTTGGAAAAAAGTACCTGAATCAGTTTTATAGTAATTGTTTAATTACTTGTAAGTCTCACACAAATCTGTATGCTGGCTCCTCTCTTGCAATGATTCTAAATCAATATTGTGAGTGCATAAATTGAGACACCTCGGTTGAACTTTTTCTAATAAATCTATGTCTTTTTGAAGCCATGGGCTCCATACCGGAGACTCATATTATAAAATTGGCCTAATGATAGACTTGTACAAAGTAGAGATCTTATAAATGGTCATGCCAGTAAAGCATCTTTTAATCATGCCAATTCGTTGATTAGCTTTGTTGACAATGGTTACAATGTGTTTTCTGGGAGTAAGATCAACAGTAACAATCACTTCCAAATCCCTTTGTTCAGAGACCTGAGTGAGAATTTCACCATCCAGACTGTATAAATAATTGATTCCTTCTCTAATCGTCAGGACTACACATTTGGTAGCATTAAATCTTAGGAGCCATTGCTTTGACCAACTTGCCAGTGCATTTTAATCTCTTTGTAAACGATGGCAGTCTTCTCTGTCGTGAATTTCTCTGCATAGCTTTGTCTCATCTGCAAACAGTTTTGCAGTTGACTCTGCAAGTGAAAGAATATCATTAACATACACCAGGAAGATAAGCGGCCCTAAAATGGAACCCTAAGGGACACCACTAGTAGTTCTGTTCCATGAAGAGGACCCATTTCAAAAAATAACTCTCTGTCTACGGTTGTTTAGGAAATCTGCTATCCATTGCAAGACTTTACCACGAATGCCAGCCTGCATGTTTAAGTTTAAGAAGTAACCTATTATGGGGGACTGTATCAAAAGCCTTGGCAAAGTCTAAATAAATTATATCTGTTTCAATCCCCTCATCGAAATTTGTAGACCAGTCATACAGGCATTCCAAAAGTTGAGTTATGCAGGAACATTTACTCTGAAAACCATGCTGGTCACAGTGCAATTGTTTGCATACAGAATATTGGTCACTTCATTCTGGACAAATACGCTCCATTAACTTAACTATTTGGCTTGTAAGAGCCACAGGCCGATAATTCTCAGTTAAAGTCGGGAGCCTTTCTTATGTAATGGCATGACATTAGCATCTGTCCAATATTGCGGGAGCTGACCAGTACGTAATGATTTGGACAAAGGTGATGCCAATGGACGATCTAAATCTAGACATTGTCTTGACATGTTTATGTTAATATTATCAGGGCCACTGGCATGATTTGGTTCTAAGTCTTGATAGTTTGGTTCTGACTAATAGTGGTGTTATATCAATGTCAAGAAGTACATTGTCAACATTCGGTACCTCGGGTGCAGAAAAGTCAATTAGTGGTTCCTTTGTTAGTGCCCATACAAACTAATCATTTAACACCTCCGCCTTTTCTCCATCTTCCGTAATCGTCATATCATTGTGTTTAAAAGTCTGAACTGCTGAGCTAGACCACGTGTGGTGTCGAGTGTAATTCCAAAATCTCTTTGGGTTAGTTGTTATCTGGTCCACCAGTTTGTTTTCATAGTGAGACTTGGCAGAGCGACTAACATCTTCCTGAGTTTTAATCTCTTCCTGGTATAAAATATTCTCAGCCGTTAGGTTAAAGTCTCTAAGTTTAACCCATTTCCTTCTTTTCCTGGCTTTTGCCTGCTTGACACTACTGTATCCAGCCCATTGGACCTTATTTCTATATCCTGGTTTCACCCATTTGAAGGGGATATACATATTTGTCAAAATCTAAAAGAGTGATTTTGAAGGAATCCCATGCAGAATGAATATTTAGAACATCTTCTACATCACTCCAATCTCGATTTCTAAGTTCAATGTTCAGACCGATGTAGTCACCTTTAGTACATAAATATACTTTTCTGGGACTCCTACAAATTCTCAGTATGGGAGACATCAGCTCAAGCCACACTGTTTTGTGATCACTACTTGAAAAGGATTCATCCACTCTACAATCACTAATAGAGTGAGTATTACCAACTAGAGCCAAATCTAAAACATTTTGGCCCCTGGTTGGCTCTGAGACAATTCGAGTTAGGAGATTTTCCTGAATAGTGTCAAGGATAACCTGTTCCAGGGCTCTTGTACTGGTCATACTGTTGTAGTTGATCAGACGTAGGTTAAAATCACACAAAAGTACACAATTTCCAGCGTCAACCGATCTTATTGAAGAACGAATCCTATCAAGCATAATAGCTTCATCGACCTCTGGTCTGTAGCATCCATCTATAAGCCAAGAAAATTTTTTTCTAGGGGAAGTAGTGACCCATAAAATCTCTGCATCCACATCACCTTTCTCGTAGACAGTGGGGTTAAGACACTCCTTGGCTAGGATGAGAACACCACCTCTATTCTCATTCTGATATGTTTCCTCTGTGTAATGATTGATGTTCCTATCCTTGTGAAAGCAAATATACCCCTCAGGAGTAGATTCCTGGCTACCTGTATCTTTTGATAACCATGCCTCTGTGATAACAACCACATCTGGTTTATTATCAAACATGAAATTATCCAACTGACAAAATTTGCTATATAATCCCTGTGCATTAAAAGTGCATATTGTGAGTGGTAAGTATTCTTTGTTGTGCTTAAGCGTGGTGCTGGCAACGTATTTACATGATTCAGGCAGTGATAATTGATTTATTGCTTCTTTATGATTTTGCCTCTTTGAATAAAAAAGACCCCGTTTGGATGTTGATCCCATATTTCTTTCAACTTTTTTCTTAACTCTAGGTTATGTTCTCTCTCAAGTTGAGTCTGATCATATACGATAAAGACTTTTTTGGGATTGTACTGATCCAAAGTTGTCTTACGCACATTTGACGCAGCCTGCAACACCTTGCGTTTGTCATCTAAGGACTTCAAACTGATTCGGATTGGTCTAAATCTAATATTATTGACAGAATAAATGGAAACTTCTGTGGCAGTTGTGCCATCTTCATGAGCTGGTGAGGGTGTGTTAGGTTTACTACCCAACCTCATGACTCCATCAAATTCAATCTGACCACAACCAATATCTTTTAATATCTGAGATACAACTGTCTGGTATATGTTAGGGGTAGATTCAGGAGCCCCCCTAAGGACTATGTTCTTGGTTCTTTTAGCCTTCTCCTCACTTTCAATACTAACTGATTGAATCTTACTGTTTATTTTAGATACATCATTTGCCAATCCTTCAAGGTTTGCCTCTATCGTGTTAATCTTGACATCCAATGTATCAACCACTACCTTACCTGCTTTGAGAACAGAAGTTTCTTCAAGGGCAGAGATTCTTTTATCATATTCACTGCAATACATTTTGCACTTTTCTTCTATCTCTGCATCTGTCATGACAGCAGTCATTGCTAGAAGATCACACTGATTACAAAACCAATGCAAATCTTCCCAGTCAGTCATGAATTTATATTGGTCTTCAGTGATATCCATGCAATCTCTGCAAATTCATCCTTCACAACGTGCACAACTAAGCATATGATCTTCGTCATTGCTAAAGGTTCTGTTACAAGTCGCAAGGCAAGTTACTTCAGTATCATTTGATACGGCACTAAAGCTATTATTATCACTATTACAGACTGAGCTTCTGCTGTTTCTATCATTGAGTATGCCTATGTTATGGGGACCCTTCCATCCCCCTTGACGTCTTTTCCTATGTGGCATGATGTACAACCTGTAGTGTTGTGTTTCAAATCAACGCTTCTTGCAGCCAATTGTTCTAACTAACAACTTGCGTAAAGAGTAATGGATCTGTATATGTACACTAATTCTGAATATGGTTCCACTGTGATTCAATGATATAACTTGAAATAGATGGAAAAAGAAAAAAGAAAATTACACCAGTGCACATACATGCATATAACTTCCTCAAAACTTCAATGACGTCCTTTCTTTTGTTTTGACTTTCTCAAGAATATTCAAAATATGTATATAAGTCAGAAAAAAAATCACATTTTGATGTGGGACAACACCAATACAAGGTAGTACAATTGGAATGACAGATCCTGGTCAATTTAATTTCTCGCTCTGTGTATGATAAATACAAGTTCAATATTACTACAATGTTGTTTACCTACTTCATGATCATAATTTTTTTCAACATTTCACAATGTAGGGTTTACAAAATATAAGATGTAACTAAACTTATCTCCTAACTTCATGAAATGTAGTAAATATTTAGCATGTAGGATTTTATTAAATACTGTTACTGGTTCACCACTTATAGATATCAGATGTGCATGACTCACCAGTCATCGGTGGCAAATGTATCTGATTGGCCCTGTAGAATGACATACAACTTTCAAAACGATTTAGTATCAGTCAAGACCTCATTGATATAATACTATCAGTGTTGTGTAATATGCTCACCTGAGCCAGCCAGCTAAGTACATTTCTAGGAGAATACCCAATTCAAGAAATTGTGCAACACCTGTTGAAGAAATCATGCATTATGAATATGCCCCAGTACTGAATATAAAAAAGAATAAGTTATGAGATCAAGGTATCTTGGATACGATGTGCTTCAGTGCTGAAACATGATAGAAGTAAATCTGTGTACGAAGAAGATGCTAAATCTTGGGAACTTCCGGTTCCGGTTTACTTAATCTCATTATTAATTCGTTTGAGTACGATGGCATATGAATAACAAATCAAGCCTAAATCTGAGGTGCATGACCTAAATAGCGTTCTTTGGTGCTAGATCAAGTCCAAGGGGAGCCAGTACCTCTTCACCCAGGGCGACTCTGGGAAATTGAACGCTAGAGAGCCGTGTTAGTACAAAGAAAAGTGGAAGCTAGCGTGCCCTTATAAGCTAATTTCGTAGCGGGAAGTAAATTCCAGATCTATCAATCTGAACTGAGTGATAGTTGTAAAAAGTAGGTCAGGACTTTTTACATTACTCTTTCTAAGAAAGCAAGTTTGATCTTGTCATTTACTTCATCGGTTTGGATGCAAACGTTGATTATGTCTTTACAACCTTTCACAGGTTTTACTAATTTGTAAAGGTAAAAATCAGAATGCAATTGATAATTAAGTGTGTCCTTGTCAGACTTATACCTTATTTTTTTAATAATCTGATTCTCAGACCTCCACATTACACGTAGGCTTCACATGAAAAAAATTTGAGAAGAAAGAACGACTGTTGGTAATATGGGTAATCTGCGATGATCGGATCAAAGTAAATGTCAAACTAGACGATCTCGCCAAAATGGCGATGACTGGAAATTCGAATCTGGGACTCCAAGGAAAAAAAAATACTCAACTTTCGTTCTGGAGCATTCCCGTTCTCATCAATACAGCACTGAAACTGGTAGGTCTTAGGTCTTGCCTGATCGAATAAGCTGCCCAATCACCTTGCTAAACCTTTGTTTCAAGATAATTTCTGTACGATCAAAATCATCGCCTGTGTTGTCAGAACCGGAACAGGAACTTCGCTTGTATAACCCACCAACAGGCATTCTTTGAGATGAACCTCAATGCTTCAGTGGTTTATACATCCAATAGATGTAAAAAAAAAAAAAAAACCAACATGATCAGTGGAACAAGTGAAAAAAAAGTAAATTTCACGTTCCCAAGTAAATGAATCCAACAATGGCAAGATCAAGTGATCAATCTGAGCATTGTAACAGTCGTAGAATTACTGGAGCAATACTGTTATGCAAGCTTTGAAATCAGAATAATACTGAAGATTAATCAATTTTGTAAATACTGCTCAAGGAAAAAAAACAAAAAACAAAAAAAAAAAATGAATCACTGTTCCTGGTTTTATGAGTAATGCCTAATTTGGCCAGTTCCATGAATCCTTCCATTGACCAGTGATGGGAATGTATTTGGCAACAACAGCAGCTGTTTCTTGCCAAACCTATCCTAAACATCGTCATATTTGACAAATCAAAGTCACTTTCCACAAAGTGTTCGCTACAAAGTTTAGATCGGTTCCCAGGGCCTTGCCACTTGTCCCTGTAAATCTTGAATGTGCGGGTCCACGCTCTCCGTTATTTCAGGTCTTTGGAGGAATGTAAACAAGCTGTCCAACTTGTATTGCTACAATTAACAGCAACACACCAACCCATCCTGGGCGGGATCAGGGACGAAAATGAATATTTCTACATGCATTTTTAATCCTGTTGGTTAAACCATATTTTATTCAAAAAAAGAAAACAATTGGGGAGAAGGGCATGCAAGGCCCTGCATTAACCCCTCTGGTCAGAAGAAGACAATCTTGTTGATAAAGGGTGAATAAGATATGTTTAAACCAAGTAACAATTGACAGCCATGGCTCGCTAGCATGGTCTGAGTCTTCCCTGTCAGCCAGCGGAGTTGCGTGTGTGATGTCACAAGTAGTTCATACCTGCTGATACTGTGTTTTCACATGCCACTTATTCATATTTATTCATGGATGAAAAAATTATGCCCCGTGTCTTTTGCATGGATTGCGAGACAGACCAGGCCTGTATTGTATGTGCTAGTTATGTGTGATTATAGCATATGAGCCAGTTATCAAGCTGTACCAAAGTCATGATCCATGTCAACATCTGGTTCTGAAGAAGGCAAAAAGTACTTTTGTTTCCATGGCGCACCTAAGTTAAGTATCTCCAAGCATTCATGTGACCTGGTTCATGCTGGGCACATATCTACCTTTTACCAATTTGCATACATGATGTGTATTCACTGAATTTCTGATTCATACTTTAGGTAACTCTGGCTGGGTGATGTGCATCACTAGTATTTGTATAATTGTGTACCATCAGCTGTCTTTTACCCCTGTCATCAAACTTAGTTTTGCTGACCATGTTACGTCACTTGTTACTACAACCAACCAAACCAAACCAAATGAAACAGCAAGTGCAAAGTCGATCTGACAATTATTGACTTTCACATGTTTCACGTGGACGATTGCCGTCATAAATCCAACTTTCTGCCATATTGATAAATGTTGTATTTGCCACATGCCATGTACTTGTGACTGCTCACTCTGTTGGTCAAGCCAAAAGTATTCAACTATAAATCAACTTGTTAGCATACTTCATACTATTTACAGTGGGCTTGAGTTGGGCCATGAGGCCCGTATGGTTTTCCTAGGCATACCCAATGCCTTTGACAGATTTTGGCACGCTGGTTTACTTTTGAAACTGAAACAATTGGGGTTTGAAGATCCTGTGTTACTATTTAAAGAAAGCTATCTCTCAAACCGACTTCAACGTGTTACTATTGAAGGACAGACCTCACCTTGGCTCCCTATAGAGGCTGGAGTGCCCCAAGGTTCCATCCTCGGTCCCCTACTTTTCCTCGTTTACATTAACGACATCACTGTCAACATCGCCTATGACATCTGTTTGTTTGTGGATGATACCAGTATTCTTGAAATTGTCCACGAACCAAAGGGCACAGCTGAAAGCCTTAATTCTAATCTTATACAAATTCTTCGTTGGGGCAAGCTCTGGCGGATGACATTTAATGCCATAAAATCCATCTCAATGATCTTCTCAGCTAAACGACATAAGCCAGATCATCCTCCCCTACTTCTTGGAAACACACCGATACCTGAGGCTACTCTACATACACATCTTGGAGTGACATTCTCAAGTAATTTGTCATGGCACCAGCATATAACACGCATTGTTAATAAAGCCCGCCAACAGCTTGCTCTTTTACGCAGACTCAAATATAAACTCTCCCGCCAGACACTCATACGGTTGTATAGTACAATGATTCGTCCTATCCTCGAATATAGGTGTGTCCTGTTTGACAATTGCACTGAAAATCTGTCACAATCTAGAGAAGCTGTGCAGTATGAGGCAGCCAGTATCTGCCTTGGCGCAACTAGATACACTCCACGTGTCTTAATTCTAGAAGAGCTTGAATGGCAAACTCTGGCAAATTGGAGGGAATACTTTAAACTTATTTTTTCTTTAGAATGTCTAAAATATATAATAGGTTGACTCCACAATACCTACATGATCTCGTTCCTCGTGATGTTGCATTCACTATTTGGCGTCTATTGAGAAATCATGCTGAATTACGCCAAATTAGGTTCACCACCAATTGCATCGGCGATTCATTTCTCTCGTCTGCTATCAAATTATGGAATAACCTTCCGGTTGATGCTCGTCACACCGATTCCCTGCCACAGTTTAAATCTAAATTAAATCAATTACTTTTAAATGTTGACAAAAAGCCCACATACTTTAAACACGGAAGTCGTTGCCTAAACATATGCCACACGCAGCTACGTCTTAACGTCTCTGTTTTAAATGCCCATCTATATCATGTCAATATCTTTCCAGCCTCAACGTGTGCATGCTCTCATCCTACTGAAGATACGAAACCTTACTTTTTGTTCTGCCCCGAGTTCACTGTGCAAAGGGTCCGTCTACTGAACACTGTGTGTCACTTACTCGCCCCAGGTGTAAATCCGACTCTAATAATTCAGCGCTCTGGTGACATTTTACTAAATATTCTCTTGAAAGGTAGTGAGGATTTGCCAGACACTGACAATGTATTCATCTTTGAGGCTGTTCAGACATTCTTATCAGAATCACGACGTTTTATTTACTAAATTAGTACATGATTTAATTATAAGTCTCCATTATTTGGCATCAATTGTATTATTCGTGTACAAGCCGTGAATTTAGTCTTCTGTTCTTGTCCAGTGTCTATTGTATGTATTCCTGTGCATCCTGTTATGTACTGGAGAGCCTCCAGATTAGTCTATGTATACCATTAGAAAATCCAGAGGAAAAATATGTTCATAATTATAATAATAATATAAGATAATTGATATGCTCACGAGCAAAAACGATGTCCATTATGTTTGTCATTAACATCAAAGAAAAATCAAGCGAATAATTAGACTGGTGTGTGTTATTCTGTTTTGTTTTTATGTGCATGTCTCATATGATCCAACAAATTACCATGTGATTAAAAACGTAGTGGGTTTACATTGATGTGACGGACTTTATATATATGTAAAAGTTGAACATTCTTTTTTCGCCTAATGTCCATTTTGAAGTGAAATTTTTCAGTAATTTGATAGGTGCATATGATACCATTTTCATGTAAAGCAAACGTATAAATGACATCAGCTCAGAATAATTTATTTTTGTCTGTTTCAAACAACAATCAAATTTTGCAAAGCCTGATATCACAATTAGGAAACTTTGATAAAGAGTGTAAACACTATGATTTGATAACATTGTGTGCGGTTGACGAGGCTTTTGGAAACTCAGGAAGGCAACAATGCATATTATCTTCTGACGTCCGGATATTCTTGAAAGGTAAAATCTGCTAAAATGACACTGGCCGCTGATCACGAGGTCGTCAACACCAACAAAGTCCGGAACTACCATTTGACCTGCATGTATGTTGACCGGAGTCATGGTGTTAATGACCTCGGGCAAAGGTCAATGTCTTTTTTTTTTTTTACAATCTAATCTCTACAAGGTTAAAAAAGTGGAAATATAGGTGACATTTTCTCTTCATAATTTCTGGTCAAAATGAAGAAAAAAAAACATAAAGAAAAACAAAAATAAAAACAAAAGGGCTGCTTGAACAGCCCATGCTCAGCTTATCTTGATATTCATCACCCTTGCAACACTATGAACTTGGGAAAGGATCAAGGTCACCCATGTTCTGAGTGAGTCTGACCTTTATAGAAGAACACTAACATGTGCAACATCAAAGTTCAAGTATTTCTCAAGTTATAATAAAGAGTAAAAGTCATGTATGTTGCACTGTGACCCCAGACACGGGGTCAAGGTCATTCATATAATGTCTAAGCATGACCTTCATACACATAAACATGTGCAGCATCACGGTATTAACTCAAAACAGATCTAAAGTTATCAAGTAAACAGTATATTCCGTGACAGTTGTCCTGTGAATTAGCATTAGAATGTCCATTGACTTACACAGTAATCGATAGCAAAGCTGCATTGATCAATAAGTACCCGAACAGAAAATCCTGAAAAATCAGGAATCCAAACCAGTGCCACCTAGTTAACAACTTTGTTTGACCCTTTCACAAGAACATATCCATCACATTTCAGCTCAATATGAGTGACGGTTCTGAGAACAAGTGAAAAAAAGTAAAACAATACAAAAAATTCATAAAAAAATAGAAAAAATTGCAGTGCCACCTGGTGAACAAATTGGGAACTAGGTGTCGCTGGGAGTGTCTATGTACGATATCGAAGCAATTGGCTGAGCAGTTTCAGAGGAGAAGAGTTTTTAAGGTGTGCCCCCCAAAAAGAACAAAAAATTCATAAAAAATCCAAAAATCAATGAAGCCTGACCATTTGAACAAACTTGGTAGAGATCCACCCAAGGCACGTCCCAACCAAGTTTGAAGTGAATCTGGCCAAAATTATGTAAGTTATGGCCATTACAAGAAATTCCCATGTTAAACTTTCCTATTAAAACTTTTATAAAGATTTTTTTAAAAAAATTATAAAAAAATCCAAAATTCATTGGAACATCACCATTTGAACCAACCTGGTAGAGAGCCACCCAAGGTACATTGCCACCAAGTTTGAAGTAAATCTGGATAACGGTTTTGGAGAAAAAGTCGAAAATGTGAATTAGCATAAGAATGATCATTGACTTCCATAGTAATCAACAGGAAAGCTGCATTGACTGATAAGTACCTGAAATGAAAAAATCGTTAAAAATCAGGAATCTGCAGCATTCCCACATAGTGAAAAACTTTGTTTGACCCTTCCACGAGGAACATATCCACCATGTTTAAGCTTAATCTGAGTGACGGTTCTGGAGAAGAAGTCGAAAATAGCTATAACACAAAAAAAAAAAAATCATGAAAAAAATTAGAAAAAAATTGCAGCACCACCCAGGGAACAAATTCAAAACAATGAGTCCCTAGGTGTCTTCCTGTGTGATATCAAAGCAAGTGGGTAAGTGGTTTCGGAGAAAAAGATTTTTTAAGATTTGTCAAAAAAAACCCCCAAAAATTCATTAAAAATAAAAAAAAATGACTGGAGCATGAACATTTGAACAAACCTGGTAGAAACCCACCTAAGGTACATTGCCACCTGCTTGAAGTTAATCTGGAAGACGGTTTTGGAGTAAAAGTCAAAAATGTGAATTAGCATTAGAATGCCCATTGACTTCCATAGTAATCAATAGGAAAGCTGCATTGACCGATAAGTACCTGAATTGAAAAAATCATTAAAAATCAGGAATCTGCAGCATTCCCACACCGTGAATAACTTTGTTTGACCCTTCTACAAGGAACATATCCCGCATGTGTCAGCTTAATCAAAGTGACGGTTCTGGAGAAGAAGTCGAAAATAGTTATAACACACAAAAATTCATAAAAAAATAGAAAAAAATTGCAGCGCCACCTAGTGACCAAATAAAGAACTAGGAGTCTCAGGGAGTGTTCCTGTGTGATATCAAAGCAATTGGATGAGCAGTTTCAGAGAAAAAGATTTTTTAAGATTTGCCCCAAAAAGAACCAAAAAAAAAATCATTAAAAATCCAAAAATCACTGAACCGTGACCATTTGAACAAACTTGGTAGACACCCACTCAAGGCACATCCCCACCAAGTTTGAAGTGGATCTGGCTGACGGTTTTGGAGAATTCGAAAATGTGAATTGTGAACGGACGTCTATGGCAAGCCAACAGGGCCATAACGCATTGGTCTTATGCGTTGCGAGCCTCCACTACGCTTAGTCGAGCCAACCAATCAGATTTCAGTCTCCACTACGCGTTGCCGAGAATATGTTTTCCACTATGCGTAGTCGAGCTTCGGCTACGCGTAGTGGAGCAACTTATGGCACCTTTTGGCTGAAAAAAGCAAACCAATCATTTTCGTCCTTACAATCATTACTGATATTAAAACATTAATTTCTCAACGCATAGTTGAACAGGTCTAATACAGTTTACAAAAGCATCCGTGATTGGATAGTTTGGCTACACGCTATGGGAGGCATAGTTTCTCCACTACGCGTTCCGAGGCTCGGCGACGCGTTTTAGAACATTTTCTCGGCAACGCGTAGTGGAGACTGTAATCTTATTGGTTAGCTCGACTACGCGTTGCCGAGCCTCGACTACGCGTAGTGGAGACTGTGATCTTATTGGTTGGCTCGAGTACGCGTTGCCGAGACTCTACTACGCGTAGTGGAAACTGTAATCTTATTTATTGGCTCGACTACGCATTGCCGAGCCTCGACTACGCGTAGTAGAGACTGCAATCTGATTGGTTTACTCGACTACGCGTTGCCGAGCCTCGACAACGTGTAATGGAGGCTCGGCTACGCGTAAGACCTGTGCGTTATAGCCCTGTTGGCTTGTCACAGACGTCAGACGGACGACGGATGCCTCACCCCCCTAAAACCTCAGCTGAATTATCAGCTGAGCTAAAAACCACAAACAAATAATAATAATAATAATAATAATAATAATAATAATAATAATAATAATAATAATAATAATAATAATAATAAAAATAAAGAAAAAACAACAACAACAACAACAACAACAACAACAACAAACACACACACGCAAAGCAGAAACTTCCTCCTCGTAGGTGCCATGGTTGTGTTTTTTTTATCACATGGCTCTTTACCAATAATTGAGGTTTGAGCAAAATTAAGATAAATTCTGTAATCTAATTGTCTTTATTTGATCAGATATCAATCAACTTTTGCATGAGCCTACACATAAAGTTTGTCTACATACTTGTTTAAAAGGGTGAAATTTAGGCCACCGGATGTCACATTTCACTTTTAGGCAAATTAAAAAAGAATGGATACTTATGGGCACGGAAAGGATATGCGCTGAAATGTATAGTATATTAACAGTACACTTAAGATGGACGTGTACCATAAATTGTAAATTAGGGCACTTTTGCTGACACCGTGTGTAACAAAATATCAAAAAAAGTTTTTTTTCTTTTTTCTATTTAGTTTAGACTTTAAAATGAATCAAAGTATATGACAACACACCTTTCCGTTTGTTTTTTCAGATTTCTCCTTGCTCATGTGCTCATTTCCCAAACATTGTAATAAATATCCATGAATCGAAAGACATAAATTTGAATTATCATGTCACTCAGGGCTCATAAAATTATGATGCACGTGTAAATAAATAACTTCAGAAAATGCGCACTGGTTGATCAGGTAACTTCAAACATAGTTTTTTTGAAACCGTAAGTAATCGCTCGAAATTCATTATTTTCTGTGTTTCATTTAAAATGCCACTGAACTGTTTGCGAAACGGTCAAAATGTTGATGAAATCTTTGTCTAGGCCTTTAATGTAAAAGTGAAGTGGATTGCGAACTTCCCGCATCGTCACGTTTGTTAAAATTGGGTGAATCAATCATCTTTGATTTCTTCTATGCCTACCTTGTCATCATGATAATGATGGTTGATAGGCCTAATGGTCAAACAGGCCTATTTTGATAAGACCTAATTTTTACCACGTAAAAAGGGCACTGTTCTAAGGAAAGTACTATGTGTGACGGGTTAAGGAACATGACAGGTTTGGAATCTCACGGAAGTCGGACGCGGAAGCGAACAAGCAATATAAAACAAGAGGGCTGTGTGAAGAGCCCGTGCCTCAGCTGATTTTGACATTCATCACACTTGCAGCTCTATGAACTTCGGAAAGGATAAAGGACACCACCATGTTCTGAGTAAGTCTGACCTCTATAGAAGAACACTTACATGTGCAACATCAAAGTTCAAGTAGTTCTCAAGTTATAATGAAGAGTAAAATTCATGTATATTGCACTGTGACCCCACAAACGAGGTCAAGGTCATTCATGTACTATCTCAGCATGACCTTCATACAGAATAATTAACATGTGTAGCTAACTCAAAACAGATCTCAAGTTTTCAAGTAAACAGTAAATTTCGTGTCAGTTGTCCTGTGAATTAGCATTAGAATGCCCATTGACTTACACAGTAATCAATAGCAAAGCTGCATTGAACGATAAGTTCCCGATTTGAAAATCCTTAAAAATCAGGAATCCAAAGCAGTGCCACCTAGTAAACAACTGTTTGACCCTTCCACAACAACATATCCATCACATTTCAGCTTAATCTGAGGGACGGTTCTGAGAACAAGTGAAAAATAGCAAAACCATACAAAAAATTAATAAAAAAATTGCAGCGCCACCTGGTGCACAAATTGGGAACGAGGTGTCCCAGGGAGTGTCTATGTACGATATCAAAGCAATTGGGTGAGTGGTTTCAGACGAGAAGAATTTTGAAGGTTTGCCCTAAAAAAGAAAAAAAAATCATAAAAAAATCCAAAAATCAATGAAGCGTGACCATTTGAACACACTTGGTACAGATCCACCCAAGGCACATCCCCACCAAGTTTAGAGTAAATCTGGTCAATATTATTAACGTTATGACCATTACAAGAAATTCCCATGTCAAACTTTCCTATTAAAACTTTTGTAAAGATTTTTGAAAAAAAAATCATAAAAAAATCCCAAATCCATTGGAACATGACCATTGGAACAAACCTGGTAGACACCCACCCAAGGTACATTGCCACCAAGTTTGAAGTAATCTGGATGACGGTTTCGGAGATGAAGTCGAAAATGTAAATTAGCATTAGAATGCCCATTGACTTACATGGTAATCAATAGGAAAGGTGCATTTACCCCAAAGGAGCCGAATTGAAAAAATCATTAAAAAATAGGAAGCTGCAACATTCCCACATAGTGAACAACTTTGTTTGGCCCTTCCATAAGGAACATATCCACCACGTGTAAGCTTAATCTGAGTGACGGTTCTGGAAAAGAAGTCGAAAATAGCTATAACACACACAAATTCATAAAAAAATAGAAAGAACTGCAGCGCCACCTGGTGAACAAATTAACAACAACGAGTCCCTAGGTGTCTTCCTGTGTGTTATCAAAGCAATTGGGTAAGTGATTTCGGAAAAAAGATTTTTTAAGATTCGTCCAAAAAAAACCCAAAAATTCATTGAAAATAAAAAAATCACTGGAGCATGAACATTTGAACAAAACTGGTAGAAATCCACCCAAGGTACATTGCCACCAAGTTTGAAGTTAATCTGGATGACGGTTTCAGAGAAGAAGTCGAAAATGTGAATAAGCATTAGAATGCCGATTGACTTCCACAGTAATCAATAGGAAAGCTGCATTGACCGAGAAGTACCCGAATTGAAAAAATCGTTAAAAATCAGGAGTACGCAGCATTCCCACATAGTGAACAAGTTTGTTTGACCCTTCTACAAGGAAAAGATCCAATATATCAAAGGAATTGGGTGAGCGTTTTCGGAGAAGAAGATTTTTGAAGATTTGTCCAAAAAAGAACAAAAAAATTCATTTAAAATCAAAAAAACACTGGACCGTGACCATTTGAACAAACTTAGTAGAGACCCACCCAAGGCACATCTCCACCAAGTTTGAAGTGGATCTGGCTGACGGTATGTGAGAAGAAGTCGAAAGTGTGAATTGTGAACAGACAACCCATTGACTTCCATAGTAATCAATAGGAAAGCTGCATTGACCGATAAGTACCCGAATTGGAAAAAAGCATTTAAAATAAGGAATCGGCAGCAATCACACATAGTGTACAACTTTGTTTGACCCTCTACAAGGAACATATCCCTCATGTTTCAGCTTAATCTGAGTGACGGTTCTGGAGAAGAAGTCGAAAATAGCTATAACACACAAAAATTCATAAAAAATAAGAAAAAAATTGCAGAGCCACCTGGTGAACAAATTCAGAACTAGGATTCCCGGGAAGTGTTCCTGTGTGATATCAAAGGAATTGGGTGAGCGGTTTCGGGGAAGAAGATTTTTTAAGATTTACCCCCCAAAAAGAACCAAAAAAATCATAAAAAATCCAAAATCACTGGACCGTGACCATTTGAACAAACTTGGTGGAGACCGACCCAAGGCACATCTCCACCAAGTTTGAAGTGGATCTGGCAGACGGTTTTTGAGAAGAAGTCGAAAATGTGAATTGTGGATGACAGACAGACGGACGGACGACGGACGGATGACGGACGACGGACCCTCACAAAACGTCAGCTGATTGACAAGTCAGCTGAGGTAAAGACTGATAGGTGCGTTCGTACATTTAGTTTAGGTCATAAAGGAGCACCTAATTTTGGTCAAAGTAACATGTTACTTTGGGTAAAAAGTAACGTGTTACTTTTGGTCAAAGTAACAAGTTACCTGGGTAAACATAGCGTAACTTTTGGTCAAAGTAACGTGTAACTTTGGGTAAAAAGTAACGTTACTTTTAGTCAAAGTAACGCATCACTTGGGTAAAAGCAACGTGTTACTTTGGTCAAAGTAACGTGACTGGGTAAAAAGTTGCACATTACTTTGGGTAACAGTAACGTGTTACTTTTGATCAAAGTAACGCGTGACGTAAGTAGCGTATAACATTTACAATTTATGCCCTGTTGGCTGGCCATACAGGACCATCGGACAAGCTGAAAGCTTGCCCTATTGACGCCACGCCATTGAAACCATGATATTTTCACAAGTTGGGTTTCAATGGGCAGAAGACGCGCATCTGTAAAAATTCACTTTTGATGTCCCATTTACCGGTCATCCATGCTATTGTATTTGTGTCTTTTTGCGCAGAACCACTTCCTAGTAGTCAGTACCCTATTCCGCAGTCCGAACACTTTACTCTCCATAAGCTAACCTGTCCCTGTCTAACCTATATACATATGGAATTACTATTGTCCATATTGCACACGTTCCTCTGTAAAGTTTTGACATAGGCTCTATCACCCCAAATAAATTAAAGTGTTTTCAGCGGGTAACCACTCTACATGTTTCGGAGCCTATTTTGATTTAAACATATTTATTTCTTCTGGATCGCCCTATGGTACATTGAAATGATACCAACAAGTTGGGTTCTCCAGAACATGGAGATACACACACCATATGTACAAAACGCGCAGGACAAACAATGTTACCAATTCGTTGTAGATAAACAACTGTAGGGATACAAAGTACATTGTTATGGACTTGCATACCCATAATGAGAAATTACATACATAGTATATTGCATCAATAGAGAATAAACAATCATATATCATTATAATAGAGCTGAACTGTCACACGAGGTCCCTTTTTTTTTTTTTGTTATTGTTTTTTTTTTTTTTTTTTTGTTTATTTAGCACAGAAACCTTCTGGTGTCCACAATGTATTTTTGGAAAGCTTCACAGATTTGAAAGTTTAAGGGACCCGACAGTTCCTTGCTGCCAAAAAGGAGAATTTCGATTAATCTGTTACTTGCAAGGTGCACAATCAGATTTGAGTGGACACCTGGAGCTAAGATTGGAAAAATAGAGTCAAAGAGATTGTTTCTAGGTACGGAATACTCAGGGCAGAAAAATAAAAAGTGTTAAAGATCTTCAGTAGGGTAAGTACAAGAGCAGGTAGGGTTTGGGACAATGTGGACTTTAAAAAGATCGAAGCTAAGCCTAGAGTAGCCCAGCCGTAGTTGGGTATGACAGATATTGGCAAATCTGTTACCATGATTATAGTAATCAGGAACGTCATCCACAGCAAGCAAGGAAGCGTTCAGTTTAGATTTGAATATTTGAAGGGAGATAGAATAGCGAATATCAGAAGGAAGGTTATTCCATTGCTTGATGGCGTCAGGAAGGAAAGAATTTCCAAGGCGATTAGTTCGGCATTTAATAGAGCGTACAGTGGAACTGGGTTGTCGAAGGTTACGACCATGGAAAGAAAGAGGAACAAGATTGGAAAGATATGGAGGAGTTAATTTATGGTACATTTTGTAAAAGAGGATCAATTTAAAGTACTTGTGCCTGGTGGCGAGGGTTGACCAACCAAGTTCATGTAGAAGATTAACGTGTGAGGTATGTCTAAGAGCACGAGTGCAAATTTTTGCAGCCTCGAACTGGATTGATTCGAGTAAGTCGGACAAGCCTTGACCACAATTGTCGAACAAGACACAGCCATATTCGAGAATTGGTCGAATCATAGATAAATACAATTTGGAAAGTGCCTTACGGGAAAGTTTAAACCTACGAAGGAGTGCAATCCGCTGACTAGCTTTATTTGTTATCCGGGTAATATGTGCACGCCAGGATAAGTTATGACTCAGAGTTAACCCTAGGTGGGTGGGTGTATCTTCCTCAGGTATTTCTGACTCTCCTAGGCGCACAGGTGGGTTGCTAGGTTTATTAAATTTGGCGGTAAAGATGACGGAAATAGACTTTACAGCATTAAAGATAACTCGCCATGACTTCCCGCACTTCTGTATGATGCAGAGATTATTGTTCAAGTGATTGGAGGATTCAATGGGATTGTAAACTATTTCAAGAAGACTAGTGTCGTCAGCGAAGAGTCTGACTTCACAAGTAAGATTATCGACTATATCATTAACGTAAATTAGGAATAGAAGTGGGCCCAATATAGATCCAGCTTCAAGAGGTAACCATGGAGACGATTGTCCGTGAATAATGACTCGTTGGAAGCGGTTTGATAGGTAGCTATCGATCCATGTTACGATATTATCAGAGATGCCTAGTTGTCGCAATTTAAAAAGGAGGCCAGGATGCCAAACCTTGTCGAAGGCTTTAGATACATCTAGGAAGACCATCCTGGCTTCCTTGGAATGTTCGAGGCCGTTATAGATATTATGGAGGATATACACAAGTTGGTTAATGGTAGAGTCTCCGGCCTTGAGACCCGAGTTTTTAGAGGTAAGGAGATTATTCCGCATTAAGTATTCATAAATAGCATGAAAAATAAGTCGTTCGAACACTTTAGATACATTACATAACAAGGAGATCGGACGGTAGTTACTTTTGATCTGTCTGTTTGATTTCTTAAATACCGGACATGTGTTGGATCTCTTCCAAGAATCAGGGTAACAAGACAGGCTTAAGGAGAGTTTTAAGATTTTAGTGAGAGGTTTACAGATCGAGTCGGCTGTGTTTTTTATTAATATATTTCCTATGTTATCTGGGCCAGAAGCAGAGGTTAATCTCAATGAAGTCAAGACTCTCCTGACACACTCATCTTCTACACTAATTTCATGTAAGCGTGCATCCGTTCGGGCAATGTAGGGGCGTCGACATCAGGAAGTGTTTTACATTGACTGGCAAAATATGTGTTGAAAATTTCACATTTTTCAGTTATGCAAGATACAATTTTATCGCCTTCTAAAGTAGGGGATATATCCTGGTGTATTTTACACCCCAAAACAGTCTTAGATAGATTCCACCACTTTTGGGGTTAATGTCCTTTTCGTCAAGTTGCCGACGCAAACTAGAGAAATAGGTGCGGACAGAGTTTCTAACCAAGTTAACTACTTTACTGCGGTACCTTTTGTAAAATTGGAAATAACTTCTCGATCTTAATGTAGACGTCATAAGTATGGGGGCGTGGGTTGTTAGACACACGCTTAAAACGTTTCCACGCACGGTTGCGACGACGAATATCTTTTTTAATTGCTGAAGTTATCCAGGGCTTGTCCCTAGGGCGAATCGTGACTTCCTTACAAGGGATAAAGTCCTTAGCTGTAGAAAGAAACAAGTCCGACCGGTATGATACAACATCGTCAATTGAATAAAAAACTTCATGAGATGTGTCCCAAGGAGCTGATTGTAGGGCAGCGTTAAGATCACAAAAGTTAGCTTTTTTGAAGTCCCACGCCGATCTTTTGAAGGGTTTATCCTTGTGCAAGGAAGAGAGAGAGAGAGAGAGAGAGAGAGAGAGAGAGAGAGAGAGAGAGAGAGAGAGAGAGAGAGAGAGAGAGAGAGAAAGAGAGCAGAAGACTACCCTGTGGTCAGAATTTCAGACAAGAGGAATTTTTCCAGAGTCGAGAACCAGACCAGGTGAGTCAGTAATAATAATATCTAATAAATTATTATAATATTCGTTTATTCTGGTGGGCTCATCTATAAGCTGAAAGAGATTATGCTGTGATACGAGGTTGACAAGAGATACTATTACCCTATGCAAACTTTTAATAATTTACAGTGCAAACAAACACACAGAGAGTTCTCGATTAATAACAAAATTATCGTGCTCAGCCGCTCCAAACTAGGTCAATGACTATTTTTCTTAGTTCAAAGGCCTGCGGTGCACTTTGAAGGTGAATTACTCGGAATAATGATGAACACGTGATGCATACTCGTTTCACCAATATATGTTCGTTTATACAACAGTTGTGTACCCATATCTGTCGGTTGCGGTGTTTTCTCAAGTCGCATGTGGTTAAGCACATAGGCCTACATATATTTACTATGTTAATCGTGGTTATTGCAGACATATTTGGATTTGAATTTTAGACCATGAAATTGGTTTGACTCCCTTACAAATCTCAAAATTCATGGATATGATGGAAACTCGCATTTTTACACGAGCTACTCTCTCTCTCTCTCTCTCTCTCTCTCTCTCTCTCTCTCTCTCTCTCTCTCTCTCTCTCTCTCTCTCTCTCTCATTATAAACATATTTATTTTCTCTGGATTGCCTAATAGGATACAGAGACTAATCTGGAGGCTCTCCAGTACATAAAAGAACGCACGGAATAGATACAATACGCACTGGGCGAGAACAGAAGACTAGATTCACAGCTTGCACAGGTAAAATACAATTGATGTCAAACATTGGAGACTCATAATTACTGGTATGTCATATACCAAATTAGTAAATAAAATGTCTGGATTCTGAAATGAATGTCTGAACAGCCACAAAGATGAATATATTATCGGTGTCAGGCAAATCCTCACTACCTTTCAAGAGAATGTTTAATAAAATATCACAAGAGCACTGAACTATAAGAGTCGGATTTACACCTGGGGCGAGTAAGTGACACACAGTGTTCAGTAGATGGACCCTTTGCACAGCTAACTTGGGGCAGAACAAAAGGTAAGGTTTCGTATCTTCAATAGGATGAGAGCATGCACACGTTGAGGCTGGAAAGATATTGACATGATATGGATGGGCATTTAAAACAGAGAAGTAAAGACGTAGCTGCGTGTGGGCCTATGGTATATGTTAAGGAAACGATTTCCATATTTTAAGTATGAGGGCTTTTTGTCGATAGTTAAAGAGTAATAGATTTAACTTAGATTTGAGCTGCGGCAGGGAATCGGTGACACGGGCATCAACCGGGAGGTTATTCCAAAATTTGATAGCAGACGGGAGAAACGAATCGCCGAAGCGATTGGTGGTAAATCTAATTTGCGTAATGTAGTACAATTTTTCAATAGGCGACCAGTACTGAGTGCAACGTCACGAGGAACGAGATCATGTAGGTGTTGTGGAGTCAACCTATTATACATTTTAGACATTCTAAAGAAAAAATAAGTTTAAAGCATTTCCTTCGATTTGCCACAGTTTGCCATTCAAGCTCTTCGAGAAGTAAGACACGTGTATCGAGTTGCGCAACAGCAGATCCTGGCTGCCTCATACTGCACAGCTTCTATAGATTATGACTGTTTACAGTGCAATTATCAAATAGTACACACCCATGTTCGAGGATAGGACGAATCATAGTGCTATACAACCGTATGAGAGTCTGGCGGGAGAGTTTGTATTTGAGTCTGCGTAGAAGAGCAAGTCGTTGGCTGGCTTTATTAACAATGCGTGTTATGTGCTGGTGCCATGACAAATTACTTGAAAGTGTAACTCCAAGATGTGTATGTTGAATAGCCTCAGGTATCGGAATGTTTCCAAGAAGTAGGGGAGCATGATCTGGCTTTTGTCGTTTAGCTGAGAAGGTCATTGAAATAGATTTTGTAGCGTTAAATGTCATCCGCCATAGCTTGCCCCATTGGTGAATTTGTACAAGATTGGAATTAAGGCTTTCAGCTGTGGCCATTGGTTCGTGGACAATTTCAAGAATACTGGTATCATCCGCAAATAAACGGATGTCACAGGTAATGTTGACAGTGATGTCGTTAATATAAACGAGGAAAAGTAGGGGACCAAGGATGGAACCTTGCGGCACTCCAGCCTCTATAGGGAGCCAAGATGAGGTCTGTCCTTCAATATTAACACGCTGAAGTCGGTTTGAGAGATAGCTTTCTATAAATAGTAACACATTATTTTCAAACCCCAATTGTTTCAGTTTGAAAAGTAGACCAGCGTGCCAAACTCTGTCAAAGGCCTTGGATATGTCCAGAAAAAACATATGGGCCTCATGGCCCAACTCAAGGCCACTGTAAATAGTATGAAGTATGCTAACACGTTGATTTATGATGGAATCGTTTTTCTTAAAACCAGAGTTTTTAGCAGAAAGTAAATTGTTAGAGGTAAGATACTCATAGAAGATGTTACAAACTAGACGCTCAAGTACTTTAGAGACTTTACAGAGGAGTGAAATTGGCCTATAGTTTTCCTTTGACTGTTTGTTACTTGTCTTAAAAACCGGGCACACGTTGGACCTCTCCCAGGGATCTGGAAAATATGAGTTGGTTAAGCAGAGATTGAATAGATCAGTGAGAGAATGTGAGATTGAAGGGACACAGTATTTAAGAAGGGTGTTGCCTATACCGTCAGGACCATAAGCAGAACTAATTTTCAGAGACTTTAAAATCTTTTCCACATCATGTACTTGCACTTGAAACATAGACAGGCGGGTCTCTCTCTCTCTCTCTCTCTCTCTCTCTCTCTCTCTCTCTCTCTCTCTCTCGCTCTCTCTCTCTCTCTCTCTCTCTCTCTCTCTCTCTCTCTCTCTCTCCCCCCCACATCCACCCCCCATATATATATATATATATGTAACCAGCCAAAGAAAAAGACTGTCGGCATCGTATACATTGCATCTATTTTATTCGTCTTCTGTCGATGTTAAGGTAGTTTAAGCTTGTAATACATTATTATTAAGCAATAGTTTGCTTGTATTCACTGTCATCAACATACTCTTGTTTCAGTGTTGCCATCGTCATCTAACACAGCACGTTTACCACATCTGCAAAAAATAAATAAATGAATATATATATATATATATATATATATATATATATATATATATATAATGATTAGGGCCCATCAAAGGGGCCTTCAGGTAAATAATGGGTGGTCTGGTAAGTAATTTTCCCCCTTGCCATTAAAACGAGGTCACCGTGGCAACAGAACTAACAATATCTGGATAGCACAGGTAGCATATTTAATACTATTACTGTAGCATATAAAGTTTATTATAGGAATGAACTTTGCCAATTGGGAACTCATGCGTGAAATGAAGAGAATGGGTGGTCTCCACATATGCCATAATGTTCGCCAGAGCATTATGGCAAATACAGAACACCGATTCACTTGATGAAAACCAGGAGTTCCCGCGACGTTCATTTCTTGTATATGCATTTACAAAAATTAACGCATCCTGCAAACTTTTATCGAAAAGAAGCTTTTGTTCCACTTGTCGAACAGCCATCAGTCCGTTGCTAATTTTTTTCCAGATGGAATTCGTGCTGCAGATCCCAGTTTCGTTGCTGGGGAGCGAAATTGCAGATCACTGCGCATTGTGA